>JBCEWE010000132.1:0-45000 GCA_039877035.1 Silurus lanzhouensis
ATATTATATAGTTTGTTATATATTATATATAGTAATTATATTATATAGTATATGTATATTTATATAGTATATGTATATTATATAGTTTTTATTTTGTTGTTATATATTATATAGTATATGTATATTATATAGTTTGTTATTATTATATAGTTTGTTATATATTATATATATATGTTTTATTATATATGATATATATAGTATATGTATATTTTTTTTTTATTTATGTTTTTATATTATATAGTTTGTTTTTTTTTTTTTTTTTTTTTTTTTTTTTTTTTTTTTTTTTTTTTTTTTTTTTTTTTTTTTTATTTTATATAGTTTGTTATATATTATATAGTATTTATATAGTATATGTATTTATATTAGTTTGTATATAGTATATTATATAGTATATGTATATTATATATTTTGTTTTATTTATATTTTTATATATTATATAGTATATGTATATTATATAGTTTGTTATATATTATATAGTATATGTATATTATATATTTTGTTATATATTATATAGTATATGTATATTATATAGTTTGTTATTTATTATATAGTATATGTATATTATATAGTTTGTTATATTTATTTTTTTTTTTTTTTATTTTTTTTTTTTTTTTTTTTTTTTATATATTTTTTTATTATATAGTATATGTATATTATATAGTATATGTATATTATATAGTATATGTTATATATTATATAGTTTGTATATTATATGTATATTTTTTTTTTTTTTTTTTTTTTTATTTGTTATATATTATATAGTATATGTATATTATATAGTATATGTATATTATATAGTTTTTTATATTATTTTTTTTTTTTTTTTTTTATTTGTATATTATATAGTTTGTTATATATTATATAGTATATTATATAGTATATGTATATTATATAGTTTATGTTGTATATTATATAGTTTGTTATTATATTATATAGTATATTATATAGTATATGTATATTGTATATTTATATAGTTGTTATATTGTATATTATATAGTATATGTATATTATATAGTTTGTTATTTATTATATAGGTATATGTGTAATATATAGGTTTTATATGCTCATATACCTCTTTATGTTTTATGTCTATATACCCATGTACATTCAGATGTTTCTAGATGTTGCACCTGTATGCTCCTTGTGTGTGTGTCTCCACATATGTCAGGAATGACAATAAATTTGATCAACCAACACAACAATTAACCTGGGATGCAAAAGTATTGGCACCTGCTGTGAGTGGTTGCAGCCCCTGTGCTCAGGTTCCTGCTGTGTGTAGGAACAGGATTGTGTGTTTTTGTGTTGTTGTCCTCTCTTGGAATTGACACATGCATAATACATTATTGTGATCATTCTGCTTTTCATCTTTTCACTCGCTTTCTTTCTTTTCTTTTCCATTTTTTTTTTGTTTTGCTTCCACCCCCTCTCTTCTTCTTCTTCTTCTTCTTCTCGTTTCCCTGACGTCACGTGACGCAGGCGCCCCACTGAAAGAGTGAAAGAAAGAGAAAGAAAGAGAGAGAAGAGAAGTGAAGTGTAGTGAAGTGAAGTTATAACCAGCGTGTTTTTTTTTTTTTTTGAGACAGAAGAGGAAGCGACGTGAATTTGGGAAAGTATTATTTGTGTTTTATAATCAGGGAACTTTAGAGGGTGGAGGTTTCCACTATGGTGGGGAACGAGAACAGGTTGCTTCAGACAGTGTGGAGGAAACTCATGATGATTTAGCACGAAAGCAGTAGTAGTAGTAGAAGAAGAAGAAGCAGCAGCAACAGCAGTAACAGCAGAAGAAGAAGAAGAAGCAGGGGGCTCGTAACCATGTTAGAATAATGAACTAACCTTCTTTGTTTATTCTCAGGAAACGTGATCGACGTTTATTTTCTTTTTTTTGCTCTCCTGTTAAGAATTCCGAACCGTGAGTGCCTTGAGCGGTGGTCGTAAGGGAAAAGGGAAAACACACACACACACACACACACAGAGCTAGCTTGCTAGCTAACATGGAGGAAGAGGTGCATATACACCCCAGCATCACCTTATGTAATCCCGAAGGCGAATCGCGCTCGTCTCGGTTCTGGAAAGCGGTCTAGACGCACACACGTGGACCTGGGTCTGATCTCTTTTTGGGGGGGCGGGGGAGGGGGGTCGAATCCAATCCAAAAGCGAACCAAACATGGATCCCAACCCTCTCATCAGTGGTGAGTTCCTTCTCCTTCTCCTTTGCTTTCCATGTTTTTTCCCCTGTGCATGCATGCAAACGTGTGTGTGTGCATCACACACATGCATCAAAATACAAGCATGCAAAAAACCTGAGCAGGTAATTTATAAACCCACACACATTTGACTTGTTTGATTCCAGACTGCATTTGTTTGTTTGTTTGTTGTTGTTGTTTTACCCTCTGACACTTCACAAAGATTTCCTTTCCCATGATGTACGAATGAAAAGCTGATAAAGAACGAGATGCTGCATGCACGGTTCCTGATCACGCTTTTGCACGCACACGCTGGCTGCCAAATTCTCCTTTAGCTCTTTACCTGTTGGATGTGGAGATCTCGGGCATCGACAGGTGTGAAATAAGTGTCCTCTTCTAGAAGTCTGCTAGATCAGGAGACTGTGGCGGGAACGCTGGGTATGACGGCGGACCAGCGTGAGACCAAAGCGAGTCGAGTTTGAGTGCAGAACTAGTGAGACCAAAGTGAGTCCAGGGTGAGACCAGAGTTAGGGAGAAGAGGATCAGCAGGTCATATGCAGGGTTAAAATAGGGTTAAGTTGTTACCGTGTGTGCTTTGGGAGGTTGGAGGAAACTGGAGAACCAGGAGGAAACCTGTAAGGATGCAGGAAGTTCATGCAGACATTAGGAAAGGATTGAAAATTCTCCTTATTATTTGAGGATTTTTTAAAACACCTAGGAAACACTCCAGGTTGATTCGGGACGGCTCGGGAGTTCCGTGCGTCTCTCGTCTGACAGACTGTTTTTTGTTTTTTTCTTCTTCATTAGTGTGATGTTAATTGATCACCGAATGTCTGCTGTTTTATTTTCGTAACGCTAAAATGAAAACGCTTCTCGTCTCCACGATGATGGGTTTTTTTTTTTTTTTGGACAGCTGGAAGCTGGATTTTTTTTTTTATAGTTTTGTGGACGAAGTAACCCAAAAATCTGCTGTCTGGTCCCCAGATTTTGAAATGATCTCGGTTGTGCTCTAGCGGTGAGAACCTGCAGCATCAAACATGTACTCATGCGTCTCTGGGGCGAGTGTGTCGTCTGCTTTAGACAACAATTCTTGCTAAAAAAGAGAAATTGGATCAGAGAGTTGAATACGGTGTGAAAAGCTTAAAAACAAATAAAAAAAAAAAGTGATCTATAAAGTCAAACTTGCTAGATCTTGATTCACGCTTTTCTTGCCTTTTTTATTAAATAATAATACATTTTTTATAAAGTGTTCCTAATAAAGTGGCCGGTACTTAAGGAGGCTAAAGATTAAAATCGGAACGGATTCAGACCTTTCAGGTCAGAGTTCATTATCAAGCGAGGGTTAAGGGTTTCGCTCGATGCCCCTCAATTGGCAGCACTTGGCTGTGCTGGGACTCGAACCCCTGACCTTCTGACCAGTAATCCAGAGCTGTGTGTGTGTGTGTGTGTGTGTGTGTGTGTGTGTCTACATGTAAATGCCCCTGGGGGAAATGCAGAGTGAGTTTATATTTTTGAGTTCAAATCTTTCTTTTTTTTTTCTTTCAAAAATGTCGTTCTTTCTCAGGAGTTTGTTTCTTGGTTTATGTCTCGCGGGTGAAAAAAAAGCACAGTGTTGATTCATTGGATTGAGTGGGCTTCCCATGAGACCAAAATGAGACCATTGTGAATCCAGAGTGAGAGCAAATTGAGCTAGACTACTCTAGACAAGAGCTGCCTCTACGGTGAAACCAGAGGTAGACCTAAACTATTCCAGGGGGAGACCATGGTGAGTCCAGTGTGGAACAGTGTGAGCAAGTTCAGTGTGGGATCAGAGCTAGTGCCACTAGAGCTAATAGGACCAGGGTGAAACTAGTGTGAGACCAGAGAGAGACAAGAGTGAGTCCAGTGTGAGACCAGAGTGAGCAAGACTAGGGCAAATCCAGTTTAGGATCAAAGCTCGTGGAACCAGAGCTAATGAGGCGAGGCAAAGACCAGTTTGAGACAAGAGCTAGTGAGATCTGAGTGAGTATAGTGTGAGAGCAGAGCTAGTGAGACCAATGCGAGTCCATTAGTGAGACCAGAGCGAGTCCAGTAGTGAGACCAGAGCTAGTAAGATCAAAGCTTATTAAACCAGGGCCAGAAAAATGTGAGTCCAGTGCGAGACAAGAGCAAGCGAGACCAGAGTGAGTCCAGTTTGAGACCATAGCAGTTGTTTTGTTCGTCATTTTCAGTGCGATGTCGCTGATAAAGCTCAGCAGTGTTTATATATGAGAGTGTGATTGTTGCAAATTCACTATTTCCGTGTAGCACGTTTCGGCGTGTTCACCACCAAACGTCTCTCTGTAAACCAGAAGATCAGGTCTGTCCACTCGGATATTCTTCACAGATTTTACAGAATAGTAGTGCCTCGATATAGTGAGACCAGACAGGAGCTGGAGCGTAGCGTCATAGCACTCCGCATTACACGTGCTTCTGACGTCTGAACATGAGGTGGACGTTCCAGAGAACCTCAGCATTCCAACCAACACTTGCCACAATTCATCATGTAGTGAGGTGTTGAAATAAATTTCCACAAAACTTCCCGAAAAAAGCTTTGCGTGACTCTCAGACGTGACCCAGACGGGTTTCATGTCCCTCAGGTTGTCCATCAGCCTGGACATGTTGGATCATCTGCTTCAGCTTTTTATTCTGTTTTCATTCTCCAGTCTCTCTGTAAGCTCTTTCTCCTGGTCAGGACCCAGAGTGTATCCCGGGAATACCAAGCAGCAGTCGGGAATACGGGCTGGACTGTAGCGTAGACAGGACACGTCCCCTGTGCTTTTCACAGAGGGAGGAAACCTGAGCACCCAGGAAAGAAAAAGGGAGGTCAAGTGATAGAAACCTGAGCACAGGGTCACACCATGAAAAGTGTGTGTGTGTGTGTGTGTGTGTGTGTGTGTGTGTGTGTGTGTGTGTGTGTGTGTGTGTGTGTGTGTGTGTGTGTAATGAATATGTAGTAATAGCTGTAATAGCTATGTAGTAGTAATCATGTTTACAATATAATGTTCTTTTTATCTTCTTTTTTTCTTTTTCTTTATTTTCCTCCTGCTCTTTCTTTCTTTCTTTCTTTCTTTCTTTCTTTCTTTCTTTCTTTCTTTCTTTCTTTCTTTCTTTCTTTCTTTCTTTTCATACTCCTTCCATAGGTGCAATTTCTTTTCTTTCTTTCTATTTTTGTATTATATATGGTGCTGATTCTGTGTTTTTGTGGGTGTGGGGGTGTGTGTGTGTGTGTGTGTGTGTGTGTGTTTGGTGTCTCCTGATCTTACGCTAACTTTAATTGTTAGCTGCTCTCAGGTGTTGGAGATGTCAGAGCTGATGGAGATGTTGAAGGTGTTGGAGATGTCGGAGGTGGTGGAGATGTTGGAGGTGGTGGAGGTGTAGGAGATGTCGGAGGTGGTGGAGATGTTGGATGTGGTGGAGGTGTAGGAGATGTTGGAGGTGGTGGAGGTGTAGGAGATGTTGAAGGTGGAAGAGGTGTAGGAGGTGGTGGAGATGATGGAGGTGTAGGAGATGTTGGAGGTGGTAGAGGTGTAGGAGGTGGTGGAGATGGTGGAGGTGTAGGAGCTGTTGAAGCTGGTGGAGGTATAGGAGATGTTAGAGGTGTTGCTGGTGATTCCAGGCCTCAGTGGCGGAGAGCTGAAGGTAATTGGCTATTACAGATCACAGGCGTCTCTCCGTCCTCCTGAGGTCATCGAGCCTGAAAGCAGATTTATGCTGGCCCTTCCTCCTCCTCCTCCTCTCTGTGAGCTCTTTTATTCACCCCCTCCCTTCTGCGTAAACAGGTGTGTGTGTGTGTGTGTGTGTGTGTGTGTGTGTGTGTGTGTGTGTGTGTGTGTGTGTGTGTGTGTGTGTGTGTGTTTGCTTTTATTCATTACACTGTAATAGCCTTGTGATAATGATATATACACAATATAGCATGCGTTTAACCATGTAGCTCCTTTCTTTCTTTCTTTCTTTCTTTCTTTCTTTCTTTCTTTCTTTCTTTCTTTCTTTCATTCGTTCTATCTTTCTTTCTTTCTTTCTTTTAAATTGTTTTTCTTCTATCCATCCATCTATCTATCTATCCATCTGTCCATATTTTTTCTTCTTTACTTCATAAATCCTGCTTTCTTTTCTTTTCTTCCTTGTAAATTCATCCCTCTTTCCTTCGTTGCTTTCTTTACTTTTTTTTTTTACTTGTAAATCATTCAAATTCGTTCATTCCCGCTTCTCTTCCTTTTCTCCTTCCTTTGTAAATTCTTATTTTTTCCTTCTTTTCTTGCACATCCATATTTTCCTCCTTCTTTCTTTCTTCCCTTCTTTCTTTACAAATACATCCCATCATCCTTCTTTCCTTCATTTCTTCCTTTGTTATTTTTTTTCCTTTTCTTTCCTGCCTTCGCAAATTAAGTATGTACAAAGAAAGGATGAAAGCAAGAAAGTTTTATTTCTTTGTAAAGCCTCAGTTTATTCCTTCGTTTCTTCCTTCCACTTTATTATAGACCTCTTTTATTTTCTTTAGGATAAATTTTTTTTCCAGAAATACTAAAAAAGTAAATCTCCTTATGAATGTAATGAAATCTCAGAGATGAAATGTTCGATTCTTCTCAGTTTACTGTGACAGAATGCAAGATTAAAGGGGGCGGAGCTTCTCAGGTCTTTTAAAACAGAATTTAAAAAATCCTGTATTTGTACACTTTTCTGGCCACAAGCTTCAGGATCTTGAGGAATGCGTTCTGATTGGCTGTCTCCATGCCTGTGTTTGAGATCTTTCGTACGGTTTGTATGTGTGTGCAGCTAATATCAGCTTTATTTTATGGGTTTATTTCCTGAAATCAGGTCTAGGTGGCGTAACCTGGCGATATAGTTTTTTAGTATTGAAATGCGGATGTGGCGCTCGACCTCAGCATGCTAGCCTCGACCAATCCAATTACACCTAATCGTAGACGCAGGACGGGTCATGAGGTCGGTCAACTTACTGTTTAGCTCAAACAAGCTTCACGTTTGAACTTTCCACTCTTTCACCCTGATTGTTTCAGAGGTCCTTGCATCACGTCCACAGATGCTCCACTGAGGAGTGAGTAATAGCTGCATGACACTTGTTGTGAAAATAAGCATTGTGAAAGAACTGCGGTGAACATGACGACACACTGCAGTCCGATCTTCAGAATGATCTTCAAGAACCTGGATTTGGGGAACAATCCCCTCTACCATTACAGATTGTCATGTGTAGCTATCCATACACCTTCTCGGCATAAGCTTGCTTTGATTGGTTGCTGGCATTAGATGCGACCAAGAACGTTAATCTAATCCCGCCCACTTTTTGCTTTGATTGTATCCGTCAAGAAGTAAAGGACTTCACCGTTTGCACCACTGTGACCCTACTATAAATGTGTCGAACACAACATAGATAAAGATAAGGAGACTTTTTTGGCATTGTAGTTACAACGAATTTAGTTTGGTCGCTCTGAGAGACCAGCAGCCATAAGGAAATAAAGAAAAAAAATGAAACACAAAAGAATAAACAATCTTTTCAGTTTTATTTGTACATCGCTTTTAACAATGATATTGTCCGAAAGCAGCTTTATAGAAATACATAGATATTGCAATTAAAATTTTAACGTCATAAGTGTATCTCTTCTTGTAGTGGAGAAAGAGGAAGAAACATTGAGAGGAACCAGACCTACCACATGTTTATTCATTATAGTTCCATCACTGTTGAGGTTCGCTACGGTTCACTAATGGAGACCGGAGGGTAAAAATTGATTGAAATTGTACCCTGAATTGTGAAGGAAACCGTTTATAAGAATTACTAGAGGTCGAGTAATTAATCGGTTTTGCTGATTAATCAGCAACGGTAATAGATTGCTAAAACTATCTGCAAAAATCCATACCAATAGTTTTTCCGGGTTGCATCCGTTAATGGTGTGGCTGAGACGTTTCGCTGTTGCCACGAGAGCGGCCTCTACAGGCAAATCAACCGCTGTTTGTTTTTACATGTGAGACTGCAGGCTGCGCAGAAAGCGATATATTATATTTATTAATTATTATTTATTTTTTATATAATTATATTGATTTATAGAATTCATATATTCATGAGGCAGATATAGAGGACAGGGTGGTATGGAGACGGAGAAACAGATGTGGCGACCCCTAACCGGAGCAGGCGAAAGAAGAATTTAATTTAGCACATTTTCATGTTTCAGTACTTTTTTTTTTATTTAATTCTTTTAGTTTTTTGTATTAATCGGTTGATTAATCGATCAGTAGGTTTTCAAAGGGGCAAAGATTTGTTGAAAACTTCATCTGGGGAATTTTGGAAATATTCCAAGTTGGACACTTACCAGGAATTTATGGAAATGTATAGGAATTAGGAAATTGAATTTAAATTTTAATTGAATTTGAATGTATATAAAAAACGTATCCTATACAAACAAATATAAACATTTTCGTAACCTGCCATGCATGCAAACTAATACAGATTTTAAAAAAAATAGAATTTTAAAATTGTATTTAATTGTAAGTAGAACATAATATTTATTTCAAAAATATAAAAAATAGTAATATGTTCATTCAAATTCCCTGTTATAGACTCACCTGCAATAATTTTAATTCTATTTTTATTCCTGTTAATTCCCATGGAAAGTTTCCCGTCTTGAAAATTCCCAGAATTTTGCATCCCTAGTTATCGGCAATCACGATCCTAATTATCGGTATTGGTAAAATACGATCAGCCAACCTCTAATACTTACAGTCCAAATCCATCTTCATGGTTCTCCAACTTGTTACAGTAACCTCATGGATCTTTGGGCTGTTCATATGGAGAGAGTGGTTTCTAGTTGAGAAGAACTCCAATCTGGGGAGTTGGGATGGAGGTCCAGGAAGAAGGGGGCAGGATCACAGAATACTAATGAAAGATCAGGATGCACATTTGGACATAACTGAAAGGGAAAGCCAGATGGTAAAACAGACATGAAGGAGCTTTGGGATAAAAGGTAGCCACCACTCCACTTCTAACAAACCTGAGGAAACGTATGAGTTTGGACAACATTCACGTATCCCAGTTCACCAAAACACACTGTAACAAAGGTCTCAGAACTTTTTATACACCATAGACAGATACTTATTCATCATGCAATACTATGAAGAAGGCCCCAAATTTGTTCCTCAGCATTACAATGACCCCAAACATCCCACCAATCTCGTAGAGAAGAACAAGGAGTTCTACAGTAATCATTTTGGCTCCCATAGAACCCTGATCTCAACATCATCGTTTGTCTGGGATGAACATGAAGAGACTGAAGGATTTGAAGCAACCTCCATCCACAGAGGATCTGTATTTAGTTCTCCAAGACGTTTGGAACAACCTACATCTCGAACTCCTTCAAAATCTGTGTGCATATGTACCAAGAAGAATTGATCCTAGTGTTTGTTTTTTTGTTTCGTTTTTCCCCCCCAGAACATCCTTTTGACCCGGTAGCAACTCATCCACAGCGCGGTATTGGGTCGCGACCCCGTGATCAGAGACCTCGATAAGCACGATGCCTCCAGACCTGCTCCTGTACCTGTTTTTTCCATTTCATTAAGTGAAAAGAACATCTGTTCATTTTTTTTCTTCAGACCAAAGAGCAAAAGGAATAATGGAAGAGACCTTGTGGATTGTGGATCCTGTGATGCAACCTGAGTAACATCTCTTTGACTCCAGGATCTAAATGGAAATCTAATATATAAAAAAATAAAAATAGCTCTTTGTGTTTCGGAGCTCTTTGCAGTTGGACTGTAATGTGTTACATTAGTGTTCCTCCGCTGTTGCAAAAAAGTCGAGCGTAATTGTGTTATCAGTCATTTCAGCCTGACGCAGGAGCTCTCACACGCTGTCTTTACTCCATGGTTACTGTTGCTTCAACGCTTTTACCATGGCGATGGTTTCTAAGGTGTTCAACGCGCCTTGCATAATTATACGAAGGGAAGGGGGAAGGATAATATGGTTGATTTGCGTGTTTGAAAAAACGCTCTAGAAACGAAGTCCTCGGCTCTCAGCCTCCTGTCCGGGTCTGCAAACGCGAGTCGCGTGAACACCGGGACTGGGATTATATCAGTTGTCAAAACCACATGCTCTCTCTCTCTCTCTCTCTCTCTCTCTCTCTCTCTCTCTCTCTCTCTTTCTCTCTTTTTTTTGTTTTCTTTGGAGAAAATAATTCCAAAAAATAGACCAAAAAAAACCTCTCACTGGTCCGAATGTTTCATTGTTTCATGATGAAGAAAACGGTTCTCATCCCACCACGAAGGTGTTCCGTTACGATCGTTCAAATTGAGCTTTTTCGATCTTACAATGACGACAGCTATTCGAAAAAAAAAAAAAATCCGATACAAATTTCTGTCACATGCGTAGAAACTGTAAGGTTTCTACAGTACGGAAGGAGTGTAGGATATAAATCGTCTACGATAGTATCGTAATTTGCCAAAAGATTTGCCATTTTTTTTATTATTAATCGTCATCGGACGATTGTGCTGCAAATTCGAACAGAAAGAACATAACTCTCTCCTACCAGTAGGTGGAGGTAGTCTGTATTCAGTGTCCAAACAAGGAAATCGGAAGATCTACAACTGCGAATATATAAAGCAATTCAGCGTTTCCACCTGCCTTTCTGCCTTTCTACCGCTAAGCTAATTAGCCAATCGGATTCTCTTTCTCGCCAATGAGATCCGCCCCTAAGTTCTTATAATTGGTTCTTAATTATTTTAGTTTTATAGATTTCATTGGTTAAATATGATGATGTTTTTGTTGAGAGAATGTGAGTAACATTTAGAACTGTATTTGTTAGCGAACGTTCGTCCAGCTGTGGTTTAGGCTAACGGTCGGCACGGCAACCAAAACCTGGTGCTCTGAATTGAGAGGCTTGTGCTGTTTAATAAATGTTCAATTCAAGCAATTTTCTGTATCATGTTTTATTAATGAAATATTCGATTTTTACGAGATGAAGGGAAAGTAAATCGGCGAAACTTATCGGTTAAAAGAATCGGCGTCATATATCTATTTGTGTGATTTCTAAATATCGCCATCGGCCAGAGAAAAACCCATATCGATTGACCTCTAATTCTGATTGACTGATTAACTGCAAGAATTTGACACTTTGCCTTTATAAAGGCCCTTAAAAGATAAAAAATTTATTGGAAAAGATGAATCAGTATCAGCGCTATGAACTGAGCACCACAAAGAATATAAAGAATATTAACTGTTATGCTGTTAGTGTAAACTGCTCTGTTTTGCTGAATGATGTACGGTAATTAATTCAGTTGTTGACAAATGACCGTACACTACCTCATACTAAACCGGACCTCTTTAAGACTCCTGGTCAGGCTCAGCCATGTCTTCACTTATCATATTTTTGAATTACAATAGGGTCATCGGTACACATCTCGGGAATCACATGCGTATGTTTTAATAAACAATAATAAAAAAAATTCTATATCCGTAAATCTAACTTTCTTTGCTTCAAATACCAGTTTCACGCATTTTTCACGCCCAAACTAAATATCCAAACACTATAACGACTTATATTAATACATAATGACTTGATTATAATATTTTTGATTTTTATTTAAATTTGGTGTTTAAACAATTTTTTTGGAATAGATAGATAGATAGATAGATAGATAGATAGATAGATAGATAGAAATAGATAGATAGATAAAAATAGATAGATATCACAGGGTAAGGTTTAGTCTTTATGTTGCATATAAATATAATATTGTAAAGTATTAAATATTAAAAAATACGTGATCCATAAAAATATTGTTATTCCACATATTAAGGCATCGCACATTTGAATATTAAAGTATTGCACATTTAAATATTAAAGTTTTGCACATTTTAATATTAAAGCAATGCACATTTGAATATTAAAGTATTGCACATTTAAATATTAAAGTTTTGCACATTTTAATATTAAAGCAATGCACATTTGAATATTAAAGTATTGCACATTTAAATATTAAAGTTTTAAACATTTTATTATTAAAGCAATGCACATTTGAATATTAAAGCAATGCACATTTGAATATTAAAGTATTGCACATACAGTGATTTTATACAGATTGTACAGTTGGAAATAAATAAATACGAGGTAAAAGTCTGTAAAGTG
Organism: Silurus lanzhouensis; assembly: GCA_039877035.1. Classification (NCBI taxonomy): domain Eukaryota; kingdom Metazoa; phylum Chordata; class Actinopteri; order Siluriformes; family Siluridae; genus Silurus; species Silurus lanzhouensis. The sequence goes on from JBCEWE010000132.1 coordinate 12,326, forward strand.
AATTAACGCAAGTGTGTGTAGTGCAAATAGTTGATGTTCAGTTCTCGAATGTTTCTGGGGTAAAAACTGTTCCTGAGTCTGTTAGTGTATTAATAAATAATAGCATTATAAAATGATGATGATTATTATTATTTTTATTATTCAAATGAAAATGTTTTTACTATCAGTTATTTTGGGTTTTTTACATTTCAGCTCCTTCAGCTTTTCATCTCGTCTCAGTGAATTTTATATCGAAGTTTTTTACAATTTTTTATACTAAAATTAAACCTCCATTTCCTACATTAAACATATTCCCTGGTGCTGTATAGCAGAAATGTTCTCCTTGAGCTCTTCATAATACCGCTCTTATCTCCAACTCGGCCTCGCTCGTCCCCGTATACTTCAGAGCTGTGCAGCCAATAGCTGGTCACATGGTCACGATATCAAAATAGAAGGTCATCGCAATTGAGAACGAAGTAGAAACGTTCCCAGGTTGTGCGCAGACGAGAAACCTTTACATTGATTAAAAGGTTGTTTTATTCTGCTAACTGATTTGTCCACTAATAATGTGGACCTTTGCCCTTGATCCAGCGCAGCAAAAATATTTTGTGGACACCTGAGAATAAGCTTGGTATGTGCTTTTTGAAAATTCCATATTTAGACTCTATTATAGTGCTATAAAGACCTCCACTTTTCTGGGAAGATGTTTCACTAGATCTTTGGTCATTCAGCCAGTCAGGTACTGATGTAGGTGAGGTGAGGAGGCCTGGGGTGCAGTCTGTGTGAAAGATTCATGCCTAAGGTCTTCAATTGGGTTTAAGATCTACAGCAGATCATCTTTCCCTCCAACCTATACCTTCATGAAGCTGACTTTGTGTATTTTAATGCTGGATCAGGTTTGGGTCTCCGAGTTCGAAGGGAGAATTTAAATCTCCCGCATACAAAGTCATCGTATACAATGGTATGCCTCCAACTTTGTGTTTTGACGACGAACCACGAAAGTCCATGTAACATATTTATATGCACGTATTGTTCATGTTTTTGTGCAGCCATGGACCCGTCCATTACGCTGTGGCAGTTTCTTCTGCACCTCCTGGATGATCAGAACCAGCGGCACCTGATCTCCTGGACGTCCAACGACGGCGAGTTCAAGCTGCTGGATGCAGAGGAGGTGGCGCGTCTCTGGGGGCTTCGCAAAAACAAAACCAACATGAACTACGATAAGCTGAGCCGCGCGCTACGCTACTACTACGACAAGGTAAGCGAGATGTTCATCCTGGAGGTAGCTGTTTCTGAGCTTGTCGATATTATTGATTCGAGTCACTTGAATTTTGACCTTTTTTTTTCTCCAGAACATAATAAAGAAAGTCAGCGGTCAGAAGTTCGTCTACAAGTTTGTGACCTTTCCTGATCCTAACTCGGCTGACGGCCTCAAAAGCCCCGAGGACGCACAAAAGCTCATCAGCGGAGAGAAAGCGGAGGCGTCTGTCCAATCTAAAGCTTCGGGGTGCTCGAGCGTCACAGCTGCCTCCCTGTCGAAGAGCCTGCTGCCTCAGCGCTCGTCTCCCAGCTCAGTGCAGCGCAGCTCCCGTAACGACTACATGAAGTCTGGGCTTTACTCCACCTTCACCATCCAGTCCCTGCAGACGCCCTGCAAGAGCTCCAGCAAAGTTGTGAAAACTGAGCTGCCTGTGGAGAACATGCCCAAACTGAGCAGCACTGAGCGCCCAATGCAAGAGGTGAGGACTGAGTTTACTGCTTGGCAGAATCTCTTTTTTTCTATATATTTTTATTTATATCTCTATTTTTTTTGTTTTTTTCTAAGCTAAATTTTTCCGTTTAAATTTTTTTAACTCGATTTTAATTTGTATTGCACTTTAAACAATGCACATTGTTTCAAAGCAGCTTTACACAGATAATGCGGTGATAAAGAATGAATAAGTTTGTTCTTTATAAGTGGTGACTGTAGTGAAGGAAAAACTTTGAGATGCATAAGGAAGAAACCTTGAGAGGAACCAGACTCTACCTATACCTGCTTTCAGACGCTAAATATTTTATGTTGGTGTAAAGACAGACACAGTCTCAATATGGTGAGTCCTGAGTGATGACTAGCAGACGGTCGGTTTAGCCTGTTTGTCCGCTCCCTGGCCTTGGCTCTGTACAGTCACTGGTTAACTAGTGCATTTTTTGAGACTATGACCAATATTACAAGAAATGAGAGCAGCACTTCCCGACTGGGATGGATACCATCCCACCCTAACAGGCCAGCCTTTGCCTCAAAATTGCTCCTATTATTTATGACGCCCACATTGTTTTTGGAGCACTATTTGGACATCCAGCTGTTCAGTGACCATAACCTGCTGTAAGCTACATTGCCACGCTGCACAAAACATATTACTGCATCGGACATTGCTTTCGCTAATTTACACACATCTATAATGTTACTCTTAGTAACCTCTGAATGTTGAAGGCATTAGCTCCTGTGTGACCTAAGCTGACCCGCTATGTCCCGGACCCTGGCTCCCGGTATACACCTGACCTGTGCTGCTGGTGCCTGTAAAGGCCTCGCTAATTTCACATGCCTCAGAATAGAGTCTCCTATAACAAGAGCTCTTCTCTTCGGGGGCTTCACTGAGGAGAACAAACCTGTTGGAAACGTAAAGCGGAGAAGAATTGTGCTCCTGTGGGCGAGCTTTAGTGTTAGTGGCAACAAAACAAGGCTGTCATTATGAGAGCGGCCTCTAGTGGTAAATCACTGACTATCTGCTATTTGTTTTTAATATAATTATATTACCCTGTGCCCTAACCTTATTGACATCGCTGGAATATGCAAAGAATCCATGTCACTTTGTTGTAATGCGTATATGACAAGTAAAAAATGAATGACTTGAAACGCAGGTTTAAATATGAATTGAACTGTTCATGTTAACTGATTACGTTCTCCAGGTGCTGGTGTGTCAAGCAGAATCTCAGCAGGCTGCGATGGTCAGTCCATCTACAGCGGACAGCAGCGGGCTCCAGGTGATAGTGACACAACCCTCCCCCTGCACCACTCCTGCCCTCAGCCCACAGACGCCCCCTGCCCCTGCTGCTGCCCCTACGGTGGGTCACTCACTTTTACATAAAATCGTTTTTATACCACATTGTCGAATAGTTCAAATTTTCTTCAGGAAGTTCTCACCTAGGCTGTGTACATTAAGTATTTAGAGGATTTATAAGATTCTTTATTAAACAATTCATTCACGTTCAATAATGTTTGAGGTCAAAGCTCTGTAACTAGAGATCTTCCACTCACAACCCATATCTTCATGAAGCTGGCTTTGTGCCCATCATGCTGGAGCAGGTTTGGGTTTTGCAGTTCACGTGAAGGGAAAACGCAATGCTACAGCATCCAAAGATGTATTTGGTACAGTATTTGGTACTTCCTTTAGGGATTATTTTTGCGATTTGTCGTGTTTTTTCCGTCTGTACAGCTGCAGAAAACATGATTAAAAGAATAATTCGAATTCCCAGCCCTGCTTTATCAGGCCTTGTTTCCTCACGTTAGTCCAACAGAGTAAACATGTTTATTGTGCCTGCTGTTATCAGCTAATTTGGCGGGCACAGTGGTGTTATAACAGTCAGTACGTGTGTGTGTGTGTGTGTTGTCACAGTCTTATTGTCACACTGTGTCGGGCCGGGACCCGCTAAGCCTCGAATGCGCCGCCGGACACTTGTGCGTCTGTATGTGGGATTACAATCCGAGCGATTTCCTGGTGATTTTGTTGTAACGTTACACCCAGATTGTTTTTACAAAACAAGTTCTTACCTGTGAGTCGGTGAAGGTAAAGAAAAAACAAACAGAGGTGCCACAGCATGCAGGGGCTCTTTGTGCCTGAAGAAAGGAAGGAGGAAAAAAGCTTGCTTTGTAATGCAGCTGTTCCTCACATGCCTGCTGAACTTCATCTGAAAATAAATTGGGTCATTTCCAGCGTTTTTGTGGTTCCTCCCCAAACTGTTAGCAGTTTTCCCTTTGAAATGGGAGACCCAAACCTGTTCCAACATGACAACATGTGCAAAGATCTTTCAAGGTATGCTTTCTATGGGTTAAAGCAAGAGGGCACAAAAACCCTGTTGTACATGAACAAATTGGAACACCGACTGCACCCCAAGCCTCTTCAATTTACCTGACTTTGTGGCTGAATGAATCTCCACAAATCTCCACAAGCATACTTTAAAATCTCTTCAGTTGGAGATCACTCTGGGTGAGGATGGTTCCACCTCAACTGCCTAAAGATCCATGAAGTTCAGCAACGAGTATGGATTTGGACTGTAATTAATATCAACAGTTTGCTGCAATGCGCTCAGGACCACAGTTTGCATGAACAGTTCTGCATTGAAGCACTGAACACCTCAACAATGATGGAACTGTAAAGATTGGACATTCGGTGTTGGAGGATGAGAATGGGTTCCCTTTTGAGTCTGGTTCCTCTCAGGGTTTCTTCTAGTGGTCGACCAAATCATCGATTTAGCCAATTAATCGACACCGATAGTTGATTGTTGGAACTATCTGTAAAAATGCATAGCCATAGTTTTTCTGGGTTGCGTCCGTTGCTGGAGTGGCTGAGAAGGTCTGCTGTCATTATGAGACACGGGGAATCACTGATGCCATGTGCTGTTGGTCCAGCAGATTTCCTGTTTAGAGTGTTATTTGTAGTAGGGGACAAGAAGGTTGAACAAACCAACCCAAGATAAACCCAAACTTGAGGATTTATCTGGACTACTTCAGAATTATGACACTAGTTACCATTTCCTATAATCATTTCTAGTCCATTCCTTTCCCAGAGACATTTTTTCTTCCTGAATATTAATGCCTGTCATTCTTCTCAGAACGGGCAGCCTCAGAAGACCCAGGGACTCAGCGATCCCCCTCAGATCTACCTGACGAGCATGTCGGACCCCGGCTCTCTGACTTCGCTGATCCAGGTAGCCGGGAGCGACTGTGTGGTCAGCTCTCAGCAGGGTCACCCCGTCTTCGTGGTCATAAAGCCACCGCAAGTCGGTGAGCCCAAAGACGTGAACATCACCTCCGGAGAAGATCTGCTGGACATCGTGGACCTCGACGTCAAACCCGAATCTGAGGTCTGGACTTAAAATCCAAATTCTGCTGCTTTTTTTGTTGTCCTGCGCCGTTTAAACCATTGTGTCTTCTGTCCTAGACGGTCCCTGTGTCCACTCCGGAGGTTCCGGTGAACGTCGATGCTTCTTCAGCTTCCTGCCCAGAGCCTGTTTTGTTAGAATCGGACCAGAATGATGAGTCTCAAAATCCAGGTACACCACAGCTCAGTGTCGGTACACTTCCATGGTTTTCATGAGTTTAGATGTTCATCTCTGTCATTGGACGTTTCAGGGGAGGACGCAAGCACCGCCGCGTCGCCGCAGCCCGCCTCCGCACAGGAAGTGCAGCCGCCCAAATCCAAGAAACCACGCGTGCTGGAGCTTCCCTCGTCCCCTGTGGCGCTCCCCCCAGGCCTGTCTCTGGATAAAGTCAGCGCTGCGGTCAACAGCCTGCTGGCCTCAGCCAGCACCACCAACACCCTCACACCCACCGTCATCACCTCTCACGCCCTGGTGGGTATCCTTTATACACACACACACACACACACACACACACACACAAACACACACACACACACACACCCCTACACCCTCACACCCACCGTCATCACCTCTCACGCCCTGGTGGGTATCCTTTATACACACACACACACACACACACACACACACTCACACACACACACACACACACACACACACACACACACACACACAAACACACACACACACACACCCCTACACCCTCACACCCACCGTCATCACCTCTCACGCCCTGGTGGGTATCCTTTATACACACACACACACACACACACACACACACACACACACACACAAACACACACACACACACCCCCCTACACCCTCACACCCACCGTCATCACCTCTCACGCCCTGGTGGGTATCCTTTATACACACACACACACACACACTCACACACACACACACACACACACACACACACACCCCTACACCCTCACACCCACCGTCATCACCTCTCATGCCCTAGTGGGTATCCTTTATACACACACACACACACACACACACGCACACAAACACACACACACAAACACACACACACACACACACACACACACCTACACCCTCACACCCACCGTCATCACCTCTCACGCCCTGGTGAGTATCCTCCATACACACACACACACACACACACACACTCACACACACACACACACACACACACACACACACACACACACACATTGTTTACCAGTTTATTCTACAAACAAAAAAAAGACACTCTTTTGTGTGTGTCTTTCTTTGTATCTTTTGTGTGGTTCTCTCTTTTCAGCGGGTCTCTTTTTGTTTGTTTCTAATTTGAGTGAGTGTCTGTATCTTTTGTGTGTCTGTTTTTTTTTAGTATTTAGCTTTTTTGAATGTGTGTGTGTGAGTGTGTGTGTGTGTGTGTGTGTGTGTGTGTGTGTGTGTGTGTGTGTGTGTGTGTGTGTGTGTTTCTTTTCGTGATTTTCTATGGTTTTTGAGTCTCCTTTTTGTGTGTCCCTTTGTGTTTGTCTATTTTTTTTTTAATTCTGCCTCTTTTGGGTGTGTGTCTGTTTTTTTTAGTCTTCCTCTCTTTTTTAAGTTTTTTGTTTTTTTTAACGCATCTCTCTCTTTGTGTAAGTATGAGTGTGTCTGTATGTATCTTTCTTTTTGTGTTTTTTTATTTGGTTGTGTTTCCTTTAAGTGTGAATCTTTATTTAGATCTTTCTTCAAAAAGTGTGCAATTTTTGTGCCTGTCTCTCTTTTTGTCTATCTCTCTTTTGTCTGTTTGTCTTTTTGTGTCTGTCTCTCTTTTTGTGTCTATCTTTCTGTTGAGTTTGTTTCTTTTGAGTGTTTCTCTCTTTTTTGTGTCTTTTTGTGTCTCTATCTTGTGTGTCTCTCTCGTGTGTCTCTTTTGTGTGTGTGTGTGTGTCTCTTTTGTGTCTCTCTCTCTCTTGTGTGTGTCTCTCTTTTGTGTGTGTCTCTCTTTTTTGTCTCTCTTTTGTGTCTCTCATCTTTGTGTGTGTCTCTCTTTTGTGTGTCTCTATTGTGTCTCTTTTTTGCCTCCCTCTTTTGTGTGTCTCTTTTTTCGTGTCTCTCTTTTGTGTCTCTCATCTTTGTGTGTGTCTCTTTTGTGTGTCTCTTTTTTGTCTCTCTTTTGTGTGTCTCTCTTTTTTCATGTCTCTTTTTTGTGTCTCTCTTTTGTGTCTCTTATCTTTGTGTGTGTCTCTCTTTTTGGAGTCTGTCTCTTTTGTGCGTTCCTTTCTTTTGAGTTTGGATTTTACAGAAAGGCCTGAGATTGGTGTCCAGACTTCAATGGAGAGATCAGACAGTGTGATGGGGTTGGGGGGGGGGGGGGGTGTTTGGGGGCGGCAGGTTCCTGAGGGGAGATTAAAGGCAAGGCTGGGTATTTTGGGAAAATGTCGTTGGAGGCACACTGGTCTTTTCCTGTCATGATACACAAGAAACACACACACACACACACACACACACACACACACACACACACACACACACACACACACAGAGCACTGTATTGCTGGATCAGGTGCTGTGGGTCGGTGGAGTGTAGCTTCAGGTATTCTGGATAAAGAGTGTGTCTATCTCTTTTTGTGTATGTCTGTGTGTGTGTGTGTGTGTGTGTGTGTGTATGTTTTTTTGTGTCTTTCTATTTTTTTGTATCTCCTTTTTTGTGAGCGAATCTCTTTTTAGGATTCATTTTTGTGTCTCTCTTTTTTTTAGTTTGTTTCTGTTTCTAACTCTGTCTCTGTTTATTTCCTCGTGTATCTCTTTTATTGAGTATTTTGAGTCTTGGTTTTTTTTTAGTATGTCTCTCTTCTTGTCTTTCTCTTTTAAAATGTGTCTATTTTGTGTTTGTCTCTTTTTTAAACGTCTCTTTTTTTATTTGTCTTTATTTTTAGTCTTTTTTTTTTGTCTCTCTCTTTCCTAAGTATGTCTCTCTTTTGTTTGTGGGTTTTTTTTTTTTTTTTTAGTCTCTCTTCTTGCATCTGTTTCTCTTTTCAAGTATGTCTCTCTTTTTGTGTCTGTCTTTATCTTAGTTTCTTTTTTATTTGTTTCTTTTTTTGTGTGTTGTTTTTTTGAGTCTGTCTCTCTTTTGTGTGTGTGTGTGTGTGTGTGTGTGTGTGTGTGTGTGTGTGTGTGTGTGTGTGTGTGTGTGTGTGTCATTAATGAATTATTCAGATCATTATTATCACGAATTCCTCGATAAATGAGATTAAATTCAATAGTAAATTGGCTGTTGGTATGTTTGGGTTTAAGACGTGAACTGTTGTGTGTAGTGTAATGTTGTGTTATTGAGTGCGAGTTGCGGTGTGTATTCAAAGCAGCAGATTGAGTGTAGTCCTCTGCAGCGTGCCGGTTCTCCTTCAGTGACGTACGAGTTGACAGTTCCAGCCTCCACCCCCGAGGCAGACCCAGGGAGAGAACAGCGTGGGTGGTGCTGACACACGGCCCAGGAATTATTCATCAAAAAAACCCCTGTAGCTCTATTTCTGTTTCAACCCAGAGCTCAGGAACCAGGAACATTTCTGAAAATAGTCAGAGTGGGCAAGACATTAGGAGAACTCTGGGGGAACATATTCATGATACAGAGCCTGTTTAGTCTGGGACCTGTGTGTGTGTGTGTGTGTGTGTGTGTGTGTGTGTGTGTGTGTGTGTGTGTGTGTGTGTGTGTGTGTGTGTGTATATATATATCTTTTTGTATGTCTCTATCTTAAATTTTAAATCGTTTCTTTTTTGTGTCTGTTTTTTTGAGTCGGTCTCTTTTTTCTGTGTGTGTGTCTCATATAAAATAATAAATATAATAATAATAAAAAAATTAGAATGATAAAATATATCAAGGGTGTAATAGTACACAAAAGTCACGCAAATGGTTTATTAATAACATTTGTGATCATCCACAGTTGAAAATGTGTAAACAATTTATAGTAAAATAATATTTTAGAATATTTTATTCAAATGAAATGCATTTAAATTAAATTAAATAAATCATGAATGCACTACACTTTTTTTTTTATTATATTGGAAGAATTTTATAGGTTCCATTTGTTATACTTCATTTATCAATACAAATGTGTATATAAGTGTGTGTGTTTGTGTGTGTGTGTGTGTGTGTGTGTGTGTGTGTGTGTGTTTTACATATTTAATATTACATTTTCTAAGAATATGTTCTACGTAACTTTTCAACTTATTTTAACGTAATTTAACAAATGTCTTTATTTCTGTGCGGAATTGTGAGGATTTTCTCCTTATAAGAGAAATTCTTGAAGCTGGACATAAAATGCAAAAGAATCCGTATCTTCAGACTGTCGGAAAAAACGGAAGTGGCAGCGATTTCACGCATGTTCAAAACAACGCACTACAAATTGTATTTCCGGTACGGAGCGAGAATCCACAGTGACACTGCGCTAACTCTAGTTCTTTTTTTTATTCTTTTTTATACCCCTGGCAGTGTTGTGTATGTTTTCAAGTTTAATAATAATTGCCAAAAATAAGTGCGAGGCGGAGCCTAAACAAATCTGCGGTCCGCCACTTAATACATTCCTGAGGGAACTTAGATTGTAACTATGTTCCGCACGTAAAAAGGATTGCATTCGGTACACGTGTGATCGAATTGAAAGCCCTGTACTGAAAAATTTGGTACAAATATGTGTACCGTTACACCCCGAATACATAATATATCTGAGTGTGTGTCTCTTTGTGTTTATTTGTGTTTCTGAAGTGTGTTGATGTCTTTATTTCTGTCAGACAGACATTATCTTTATGTCAAGAGATAATAATAAACATTAGATATTTAACTTAGATTTGCCTTATAAAAGAAAACCTGTCTGATGATTCCTTTTTTTTAAAGCTCCCGAACATCCGTTTGTTTTCCAGACTCCGGTGTTGTTGACGCCGAGTCCCCTCCCATCCACCATTCACTTCTGGAGCACGCTGAGTCCTATCGCCCCTCGCAGTCCTGCCAAGCTCTCCTTCCAGGTGAGAATTCCCCTCCTGTCTTCCGCTTTCACACGTTTTTCCAGCTTCCCAGCACGGCCTCGCCGAACCATCTGTTGCCTCTCAGCTTCCTGTCTTATTACTGAGCCCAAGATCCGCATGAAACCTTGCTTCAGTCGCAGCAAACCTGCAGACCAAGACAGACTCATACCTGTTTCTCCGCTTCCTCTGACGCAATAAACTAAGAGTTCTGAGTTTTATTTGAGCTTACGAGCTGAGAACTTTTTACTCAAGCTTGAGTGTTCAGGTAAATCTGGAAGGATGATATAGAGAGGGTTTTTTATTTTTTTATTTTTTTATGAAGTACACCCTCTGCTGGATCTGTCTGGTATGACACTTCAATAAATCAAAAAATACACAGTGAATGTGTCAGTCCTGAGGTGAGCAAAGATATATTTATTAAATTCATTATATTGAGAGGAATCGGTTATATTAATTATAAATTAAAATAGTTGATAAATAAACCGTATTTTCAAACAGCAGGCCACCCAGAGCACCCTTTCACAAATTTTGTTGTAGTGGGGTTTTTCCTCTTTTTTTTTTCAAAGCTAACCGATAGTTCAGTCAGTGTTGTTGATGAGGATGAGGTCTCCTTCTGAGTCTGAATCCTTTTAAGGTTTCACCCTCATGTCATCTCAGGGAGTTTTTCCTTGCACACATTCGCAACTGGCTCGCTCATTGGGGACAAACTTAAAAGTCATAAAGTTTAGAGGTCGACAGATTCATCAGTTTTTCTGATTAATCGGCACCAATAGTTTATTGCTGGAACTATCAGCAAAAATCCATACCTATAGTTTTTCCGGGTTGCGTCAAACCGTACGAGAGCGGCCTCTAGAGGCGAACAACTGACACCACGTTCTGTTTATTTGAAGTTCTATTTGGAGTGTTTTTGTTTAGTTATTTTTTTTGTTTACTTGAATGCATGTCTTTTATTTTCCTTAATATTTTGTAATAAAATTCATAGATTTATTTAATTTAACACGTTTTCATAATTCAGTACTGTTTATTTTTGAATTTTTGGTCAGTACTATTTTGCATGTTGTTTTATGTTGGGGGTTTTTTTTGTTTTGTTTTTATAGAGGATTTATTTTAAAAAATATTAGTTGATTAATCGGTTTAATAAACACAACAAATAATAAAAAAAAAAGGCTGCAAGTGACCAAAAATGAAGAAATATTTATCAGAAGAATAAGACAAAACGTATATATAATACATACATATATATAATATATAATTTAGACGTTTTTCTTATTCATAAGTAGCATAAATTTGTCCATTAAAGGGAAGATTTCATGCCACTGCATCCAAAGACATGGACAGTTGTGTGGCTCCAACTTTGTTTTGAAGAACCACATATGACTGAAAAAATCAGGTGTCTCAATACTTTTTGCCATATCATATCATCACCATAGTCAAGTGCGGGTTGTAAAGTCAGGTTGATTGGTCAGAACGTGTTCGTACGTCAGGATACGAAAAGTTCCAGCAAATACCCGAAAGGTTTTTATTAGCGTTATCGTTTCTATAGTAACAGCTACAGCTGTACATTATTGTAGACGTGCTGCATGAACAGGGATATTGCAACCGTGTAGATACATTCGGAAACGTATATTTTATTTCTCGGCTCCTTCTAAAGCTCACGTAACCCTGTACGGGAAACTGTTTATGACCGAGGAGTTTACACGTTGATGTTTCTGAGAGAAAATGACAAGCTGAGCATTAGAGAAAGAGGTGAAGGTGAAGAAATGACTGTTTATCACAGCTTTAACGTAAGTGCGAACAGGAACCGACGCGTCTGGTGAAATGTTTCCGAGGTTCAATTTAACTCAAAACTGTTGAAATGCGTGACGTGCGAATAGCTGGGCCGTTATAACGGTTAGCAGTGCGCTAAGCAGAATAAACATGTACCTTAGATTTGTATGTACTTCTTTTTTATTTTTTTTTTACATCCCATTCCACATTTAGTCCCATTTGCTGTTCCTCCACTCTTCTGGCAAGATGTTCTTTTGGATTTTGTAGTCGAGAGGCAGTTAGTAGAGTCAGGAACGGATGTAGGTAAGATGAGGAGGCCTGGGGTTACAGTCAGCATGAAGAATTCATCTCAAATGGGTTCAACAGGGTTGGAGCTCTATAGCAGGAGATCTTGCAGTCCAACCCTTGTAAAGCAGATCTTCGTGTAGATAATTTTGTGCATCGTCATGCCAGAACAGGTCTGGGTCTCCTAGTTGAAGTGAAAGGAAAATTTCATCCAGAGACCAAATTTGTGGTAACAGTATGGAGAAGAACCACATATGGGTGGAAAACTCAGGTGTGCCAATACTTTTGTCCATATAGAATATACTACAGCAGTGATAAGAACACAACGTACACAACATCTGTGTCGTTCCAGAATTACATTTTTTGTTGTTGCTGTTTTTCAAGGAAAATGAGGCGAGGTCCGCTGGTTGCCAGATAACACGTCATTACACATATATTTTTAAAAAGCACTAATTTTAAAGCGATTAATGCAGCGCAATTTTCTGTTCGACCATTTTGCCGAAAAATATAAGTAAATAAATATAAAAGATGCGGAAAAAAACTTCAACGCAACACACGTTTATTCACGCAGTCCTTCTTTTTTTACTCGGATATTAAAATAAAATAAAAATTAACTCCACCGAAGAATAATTTTTGAATCACTAAACATTTGTTTTACTGATGCGTCGAGTTTCAAATCGACCACCAAAATTCCCCATGATCGTCCGGCGATTAAATTCGTCCGTGTGGAAACATAGCAAAAGTGTCGTTAGGTGTCCTGATGATTTACGTAATTTAAAACACCATCATTACTTTGCAACATTTACAGGAATATTTTGTCTTCATGCTGTATGTTGAGTTCTTGTTTTTCTAAGGACGAGTTACCCTGGTTGCCAGATATTTATTTGCCTTTCATAAAAAAAGATAAGAAATGCATAAAAATATTAATAAAAATACTGTAAATAATAATGTATTTACAGTATATGTTTGTATGTAGCTGACATTTTTTTTTTTTTTTTCTCAGTGTTTTTTCAAACACTGGAACAAATAAATGTGTAATAGAAACTGAAAAATGATTTAAGGTTTGAGTTTGAGAGACGCAGTGATTAACTTTTTGTCCTTGTTGTTGTAACAGTTCCCCACTAACGGGAGTAATCAGATCCACATCCCTGCACTGAGTGTAGACGGCTTGTCCACGCCCGTCGTCCTGTCCCCAGGTCCTCAGAAGCCGTAGACGTCCCTCAACACACCAATGAAACCACCCCTCCCCCACCATCGCTGGCCCTGGAGACGACACGTAACACACAGCCGTCTCATGATTGGTGGTCTACACAGCATCCGGTCCAATGGCGGACAAGCGGGATTCTCAGGCCGGCCGTGTGATTGGCTGAAAACAGGAACGTCGTCTCGCTTTCCTCGGACTACAAGGTGCCAAGTGTCGCTCACGTTCATAAACGTATCCTTACCATCATTTCCTGAACGGTATTTATTTTTTGACAGATATTTTTTCTGTCCTCTTTTTTCCCCTCAAGTTCAGAACATACCCCTTTTTTTTTAGTTCTCTCTTTTTTTCTTCACCTGTTGCTTGAGGACGAAACCGTTCACGGTTCTTCAGACTTTGTTTCTTCTTTTGTTAATACAGACGTGAAGCTGAATTATATCACAAGACAGCCAGGGGGCAGTAAAAACACACTTTCTGAACTTTCTGGTTTTTTTTTTTTAAAAAGAATAAAACAGAACACATAAAAAGAAATCTGGATTTTAGAATCAAGATTTTTTTTTCATTATTGATTTTATGGATTTTTATTTTGTGGAAAAGAGGCATTTAATTCTCGTGGATTGAAAAGGTCACCTGCCGGGATCGCAGAAGTGGAAAACGTAAAGAAAAAACGCGCGACCTGCCGGATTATCGACTCCTCGTCATGACGCCGAATGTATACCGTTTTTTGATTTTATTTTTTATGTCATTTCTGCTTCATTTTTTTATTCCCATTCCAGTTTAAATATATGTATAATTCCTTTTGTGGAAACATTCGCCACTTTTATGTTTAGTAACCTTTTCAGTTTGAGGGGGAAAAAAATGCCAGAGGAGACCAAAGACCAGCAATTTGTACTGAATTTAATGAGCATCTCTGTATGTGTGCACATCTTTCTCTTCTTTCTCTCGATTGTGTCTGATTTTCTCACTTTGTTTCCATCTGTCTTTGTATTTATCACATAAAAGGGCTACAGGAATTCATCACACTACCAAAACATCAACACAATGGCTGGATTTACTGAATATCTGGCAACCATTTTATATATATATTAGGGCTGTCAAAATTAATCCACATTTATTTTAACGGCACAAGTCTGATCAACGTGCGATTCATGCAGCGCACATTACTTTTTGAGCATATTTATTACAAATATATAAATATATATATAAAAGAGTCGAAATTAAAACCAACAAATTTTGTCACAACGTCCTTTCTTTACTCGAATATATAAAAGAAAGTCTCGAATCGGGCACCAAAATCCAGCATAACGTGCAAGTCCGGCAATTAAAACCGTCCGTGTGGAAACATGAGAACGAAAGTTCCTTTTTGTGTCCTGATGATTTACGTCATTCAAAACACCAAAATTACTTGAAAAAATTTGCAAGAATATTTTGACCGCATGCTCTATGTTTGTTACGGCATCAATATTTCTTCGTGCGCACATTGATTAGAGAATTAAACACTTGAAAAGTGGTACTTTTACAACAGATGCAGATGTGCAATTAAGTTGCGATCAATCACGAGTTACCTCACGACAAACATGCGATTAATCACGATCACATATTGTAATCGATTGACAGCCCTAATAAATATATATATATATATGTCACCATGTTTTGTTTTTTTTTTTTTTACCTCTTTTCACCAGGATTATCGTGAACACAAATCTCGATCCACACCTCTAAGCTGTGAACCGTGTTTTCTTCCTTTTTTCTTTTTTTTCTAGCATGACAGATGTGTGTAATGCCATGTTTTTTTTTCTTCATCGTTTCATATTGAAGCACAATGCCGTCCTGGAATTATTGCAGCTCATTGGAAATCTGTTCACGATCCTTATATCCGATGCTCTGAAATGTCTTTAGTACTTGTGTACATCATGTAGAGCCAAAAACTTTGGGTTTGGGTTTCCAGACTGTCAAGTTGTTGCTAAAAGTATGCAGGTTGGTATCAGTTGCATCATAAATGAACGACGTTACTCTGTAATGTGTGGGATTTAGCGATGTTTTGTCCAATCAGCGAATCCTCCCACTGGAGTCTCCATTCTTCGAGTGAAAAACGACTCTTTAAGGTCTGATAAACAAACATTGTGTGGGCAAAAGTATTGGGACGCCTGACTTTTCCAC
This sequence comes from Silurus lanzhouensis, assembly GCA_039877035.1. Classification (NCBI taxonomy): domain Eukaryota; kingdom Metazoa; phylum Chordata; class Actinopteri; order Siluriformes; family Siluridae; genus Silurus; species Silurus lanzhouensis. The sequence continues at coordinate 27,810 of JBCEWE010000132.1, forward strand.
CCGTATGTGGTTCTTTCCCAAACCGTTAGCACAAAGTTGGTCCGCAGACGTGCGGAATTTAAAGGCACTTATCTTCACCCTAATGGGAAACATTCCAGTGCAACATCCCGATGCCAAACCCGAGGCACCAAATTGGAAAGTCCCAAAATTGGCAAAAGGGTTTTCACAAAAGCTTGATAGACTGAAAAATGAAGAAGAAGAACTGAAGCACAAGCGCATTTTATCGGCACGAGCAACGCAACGCAACACAAACCCAATTTCCATTTCCTTTCTAACCACACAAAGTATTGGGACACTTTTGAAGATGTGCTTGGGACACTCATGAAGATATGCTTTCCATGGGTTGGAGTAGGAGATGTCCTGCTATAGAGCTCAAACCCTATTGGGATAAATATGAACCATGATCACACCCCAGGTTTCCTCAATCTGTGCCTGGATCTAGTTGAGCACAAATCTCCCAAAAAATCTAGTGGAACATCTTCCCAGAAGAGTGAAGCGGCAAATGAGGGACTAAATGGGGAATGAGATGTTTGGGAAGCACAAACCTTCTCATCTTATGGTCAGGTGTCCACAAACTTTCAGCCATATTGTGTCAAATAGAGTGTAGATTTGATTTGATTTGATTGAAGAAATATTGTTGTATTATTTTTCGGCCTCATTTCCACTTCGTTGTCACACTTGTCTCCATGTTTCGTGTGTTTGTGAGTCACAGACGGTTCGTATGGAGGTATTGAGGCGACGCTGTTCATTTCCACCTCCTCCGGGACCAATTTTCGTTTCCGTTTGCGCTTTATGGTTCATTGTTATTCTTTCTTTTTTCGAAACACAACGCACCTCACCAGAAGATTTTGTACTCAAGCCATGTCCTGGATGCAGTTTGGAAAGTCGCACTTCAGTGAAACACAAAAAAAACGTTCGAGCGGACAAATTGTACACGATTCCGATCAGGATTCGCCGCTCGGTACCTTTATCCATCGGAAGCCATTACGCAAAACGATTCCATTCTTCTTACTGGTCATGTAATCGGATTGCAATATTTGATTTTCCACTGTGAGCATCACTATTTTTCGGCCCGATCGGAGGACAGTGACGTCGATGGAACGCAGCATGATTATGAATTCAGAAAGTCATGTTTTATAGGGGGGTTTGACGGACCGGAAGTACACGAGGAAGACGGCTCGAGCTCGCATCGTGTTTCGTTTTTTTTCCCGCTCGACTGATCTCCTGAGAGTCACACTTTCGCTTTTGGCGTTAGTAAAACCCGGACCCCCGCTAACGGCGATCGATACGCTGACGGAATGCTGCCCACTCGATACTCCAAAATCATTATACGATTCCGTGTAAAGAAGAAAAAGCCATAACTCTTACCATTGTGGTGTGCGCCAGATTGTCTATACACGTCTAGACGATACACAGATACACACCAGATACACACCAGACCAACGCGTTTTCTTATGCATGAATTTGCTTCTGACTTTTCTTGCAAAGGAGGAAGAAGTTTTTCAGGAGGCGAGAGGAGCATCTGGGATCTGTATAGTTTTGGCCCAATTATGACACTTCAAGGTGTCTGGAGTTAAAAAGAAAAAAAAAAAAAGCGAGGCAGCGAGATATTCTTGGAAAAGGTTACCAGAGTCGTTCAGGACCGAATGTAAATTCTGCTTTGTAAATGCTGCGCTCGATTGCTGTGGCTTGTGTTGAAACTCTCTGCCTCTGTGTGCTCTTTAAAGATCTGCTTTCCTGAAGGTTTTAGTTCCAACCCTCGTCGTGTTCACCTCACGATGTACTCATCGCCCTCGGATTATCCAGACGCTCGAGCTGATCTAGCACTTTCCAGCCGTCTGAGCTGATCACGGTACCCAGTCGGTCAAACCGTCCAGCTGATCAGAAGTCATTGAGCTAATTAAATTGAGCTGATCAGATTTTTTTTTCTGGCTGATCAGATTTTGTCTGGTTGATCAGATTTTATCTGGCTGACCCGATTTTTGTCTGGCTGAACAGTTTTTTGTCTGGCTGAACAGATTTTTATCTGGCTGATCAGTTTTTTGTCTGGCTGATCAGTTTTTAATCTGGCTGATCAGATTTTGTTTGGTTGATCAGATTTTATCTGGCTGACAGATTTTTGTCTGGCTGATCAGTTTTTTATCTGGCTGATCAGATTTTTATCTGGCTAAACAGATTTTGTCTGGCTGATAAGATTTTATACAGCTGATCAGATTTTTGTTTGGCTGATCAGTTTTTTGTCTGACTAAACAGATTTTGTCCAGCTGATCGGGTTTATCACATTTTATCCTGCTGATCAGATTTTTTCTAGCTGTTTGAGCTGATCGGGTTTTGTTTTAGTAATTTGAGCTGATCACATTTTGTTCACCTGATTCACCCGATCAGGTTTTGTCTGTCCTGATGAGCTGATCACATTTTATTTAGCTGATCAAGCTGATTAGTTAGTGTGTTCCGGCTGATCAGATTTTTTTTCCCCCTGCTGCTCGAGCTGATCAGGTTTTGTCGAGCCAGTTGAGCTGATCAGATTTTGTCTGGCTGATCAGACATAGTCCAGCTGCTCAGGCTACTCAAAGGGATTCCGAGTGCTCGAGCTGATCAGAATTTGTCCTCCTGACCGAGCCAGCTGTTCAATCCGATCCAGCTCACTTTATCTGATCAGACTTTGTTTGATTTACTCTCAGCTCCTCCAGAGTTTACAAAGGCACTGGGCCACTGATTGGGGAAGTCATGAGTTGAAATCAGAGGCACTTAATTTGGCTGTATGGGGTGAATGTAAACGAACGTGACTAATCCCACATCAGCAGAGCGGGTGGTGATAAATAGGGATTTGGGTTGGAGCTCAAGCCTTCAGTCAAGATATTTCTCCATGCAGCAAGTGGGAGACCCCCATTGCTAAACCTGAATACAATCAATACAACCTTAACGCTATGACGACTGTTGAAGTACTTCTTGTTGTACCCTCGAGCACCACGTAAAAAGGAAGCAGGCCTTAATATTGAATGTTTTTAATAAAAAAATTTAAAAAACTACTTTAGGTTTCTTAAGTAGTAACACGTCATGAAGCACTTTCGGTTCAAGTTCCATAATGAGATCAGTTTCTTTCTTTTTTTTGATCTTAAAAAAGGGATGAGATTAATTTTGTAATGAGATTATATGGTATGAATTAAACATAAAAAAAAAGGAAAGAATTTTAATAGATTTTTAGGACTTTTTTTTTTTACCTCCATTTTATTCGATTTGAATTGATTAAAACCAAAATAGTGCAAAAACTGTACTTGTGCACGTTTGACTTGTGCAAAATTGTTACCAGCATGCGCTTAATGTCGTAGTCAGTTCAACTTTTATGCAAGTGGGCGCATGTGTTCGACACACACACACACACACACAAACACACACACTTACAAAAAAAAGCCATTTCTTGAACAGTTGATGTAAACAGGAAGTCCTGCAGGTCTGGGACCGTGTATTTTTACGGAATTGAAAGAGTCAGGTTGTTTGTATCTGATTTAAATACCAGCAAAGATTCATACGAACTCAAATATTTCTCCGTTTTGCCGTGAGAGGTTCCTGCTGAACGTTCGTAGGCCAGGGTTAGCGTAGACCTGCTTTGCTTTTCGGTATTTGCTTCTTTTTTTTTTTTTTTTTTTTTTTTTTTTTATAATCAGAATGGAATTGTGGTTGGCTCAAAACTGTTAACGACTTTTATATATTTAAAAAAGAAAAAATTGTCTTGTAAAAGAAAAAAACTATTCCTGAAGCATAGAGTAACTTTCTGCTGTTGTCAGGTGTGTCTTTAAACTTGAGGGGTTTTTTTTCTCTCTCAGTTGTTTAGTATTGAATAATATGCTGGGACGTCTTTGCGTTTAAAAAAAAAAAAAAAAAGAAAAATACAAAGTGTCTGGATTTTTTTTGTAGTTCTAGTCCTGACTGAGTGTGGGGATATGGAGTTCAGATCTCTTTTTTCATGGCCTCCCTTTTCCCAGATGAGAAACTCCATCTCTCTGGGAGTTTATTTAGAAAAAAGGGACCAAGGAGCATTTAATTTTATTTTATTTTTATGTCTAAATACGATGTTATATTTACTGGAAAGAGACTATTTTTAATCTGCACATTCTACTCGGTTTGTGTGTATGTTCTAAATATTAATCATGTTTTTTTAAAGAAAATATGGAGCAAATATATTAGAAAAAAAAGAAATAAAAATGCTATTTTGTTCTTTATGTTGTCGCTGGTTGTTTTTTACTAAGTGTGAGATCCAACAGCGTACCGAATCCACTCCATTGGGTCACTTTATCAATGCACTAAAGAACTAAAATGCACTGTGGAGAAAAACGATTAAGACGCCTGACTTTTCCAGGAATGTGGTTCTTCTCCAAACTGTTACCGCAAGATGGAGCGACACGATTGTATACGACGCCTTTGGAAGCTGTAACATGAAATATTCCCTTCATTTAAAACCAGGAGACCCAAATCTGTCCCAGCATGACGCTGCTCCTGTGCACAAAGCCAGCTCCATGAAGATACAGGATTAAAATAAAAAAGTATTGAATATTTTCCTCAGTAAATATATTTCTAAAGGTGCTATTAGCATGAAATTTCTACCAGATGTTGAGAACAACACGTGCAATCCACACATGCAAAGAACTCAAAAACCATAGATATACATACATTTTATGTTGTTCCCAACATCTGTTGAAAAATTCAGGTTAAAAGCACCTTTAGAAATATATTTAGAAATATATTATATTATATTTAGAAATATAAAGTAAAACTTTATTTATATTTACTGGTGACCTTTTCAATACTTATTTTACTTGATGTATGATTCCATGGGTTGGAGTGGAAGATCTGCTATAGAGCTCTGACCTCAACCTTGTTGAACACCAGAAGAGGTATAATGACCTTCACTCTGGGAAGATGTGTGATGCAAATAAGGATGTGTGTTAGTAAAATCAGGTACTAATGGAGGTGAGGTGATGAGGCCTGGGGTGCAGTCAGCAGATGGAGATCTTCCTCTCCAACCCAATCTTCATGGAGCTGGCTTGGAGAAGTTACGGCTTGGAGAAGAACCACATACGGCTGGAAAACTGAGGTGTCCCAATACTTTTGGCCAAACCCCCATCTCAGTGAATGAATCACATACTAGATGAATGGTGTCAATTATTCAATGCTCTAACAGACACCATCTAAATATATCTAGATAAAAAAAAATCGCTGTTCTCGTTCTGTATCCTATAAATAGCGAAAGAGAAAAGATGAAATATTGCGAAATCTGCGTCCCTGAAGGAGTCTGAGGTTTGGTGTGATCCATCCTTGGGAGCTGCTCACCTCTGGGGTGTGAGACGGCGAGATTGTAATTAAAGCAGCAGCTCCGCAGTGAGACTTTAATACACAGCACTGTGATGAACGAAGTCTGCGACACCTTCGCAAAACTCGCCTGGTATTCCACTGGCTGGATGTGGACGAGTGTGTGTGTGTGTGTGTGTGTGTGTGTGTGTGTGGAGAAGGATGACGAAAGAGTGCGTCTGTAGTGTTTGTGTTGAATGTTGCAGCTGATGAAGAGACGAAGAGCGCATTATTCCCTGAACTTTTTTATTCATATTCCATATATTACCACTTGCACAGGCTCCTTTTCTCATTTCCATGTGTTTACACACATCCTTTATTGCCTGTGCTGTTGATCATATTCTCATACTTACACTTAACTGCTGATAAATGTTCCCCCTCAGTTCTCCCACTGCAAAATGAGCTCCTGTACTGCATTTCTAATATATATACAGTAATAAGTCCCAGAAGCCATGGAGAGCATGCGTGCAAATCAACTTTAACCAGAATGATATGTACGAGTTGTTATTAAAAAAGATTCGAGACTCGCCCTGTTTACAAGAAAGTACTTTATTTATCTACGTCACCTTTAAAACCGTCCCCTTGCACAGCAATACCATGCTCCCAGCGTTCTCCTGGAACATGTCCTGGTCTTCATCTACGGGACGAGGGGGAAGTCCGCAGGAGCCGCATCTGGCGAGTGAGGTGGGTTTTCCTTAGCTTTCTGAGTGAAGACACTTGTGGGACTTAATGATAGTGATAGAGCGATAAAGAGTGATAGTAAGGGTCTGATTGAGGGTTGGTGATGGGCAGCACAGTGGCAGTGCTTTCACAGGTCATTGATCTCCTGAACAGACGCCGTGGTGCAGTCTGACTTTAATTGCTGTTAACCTGGCAGCCGTCTGATGATGATTCTGCACACGCCTCATTACCTGCCTGTTAGCTCTCAGTTTACAGCGCACACCTGTGAGAGCGTAAGCTGCTTCTCCTTAATCGCAAAGAAGACGTGGATTTGATGTCTTAACCCTGGGGTCCCCAAGGTACGGCTCGTCTACTGTCCCTTAATGTCGTATTAAATCTACGTTTTACTCATATCATATCTGTTGGGCTACTGTAGGCCGAAGGAGGAGAAGAAGAGGAGAAAGACGTCTACAGAGACAGGAGAAGTGTAGGATAGCGCAGTTCAGGTTGGTTCTTTAAATGTTGTTACTATGACGGGTAAAGGGAGAGAGGTAGCTGATATGATGGAGAGGAGAAAGGTAGATATGGTTTGTGTTCAGGAGACCAAGTGGAAAGGGAGTAAGGCCAGGAACATTGGAGGTGGATTTAAACTGTTCTATCATGGTGTGGATGGAAAGAGAAATGGTGTAGGGGTGATTCTGAAGGAAGAGTACAGTAAGAGTGTAGTGGAGGTGAAGAGAGTTTCTGATAGGGTGATGATCGTGAAGCTGGAAGTTAAAGGGGTGATGACAAATGTCATCAACGCCTATGTTTCACAAGTGCGTAGTGAGATGAAGGAGAAGGAAAAATTCTGAAGTGAGTGAGATGAAGTGGTGGAGAGTGAACCTCAGAATGAAAGGTTTTTAATGGGCATGTAGGTGAAGGGAACAGAGGTGATGAGGAGGTGATGGTTTTAAGGAGAGGAATATAGCAGGGCAGATGGTGGTAGATTTTGCTAAAAGGATGGAAATGGCAGTGGTGAATAAGTTTTTAGGAAGAAGAAGTAGCACAGGGTGACATATAAAACTGGAGGAAGGTTGGATGATGTGGAGATGATGAAGCAGGAAGTGGATAGGATTAGTAAAGGAGGAAGTGAGAGCAGTGATTAAGAGAATGATGAGTGGAAAGTCGGTTGGACCAGATGACATATTAGTAGAAGCATGGAGATGTTTAGGACAGATGCAGTGGAGTTTTTTGTTTGTATGGTTTAGAGACAGTGGCGTTGAGTAAAATACAGGAGGTGGAGCTGGAGGTAGCAGAGCTGAAGATGTTGAGGTTTTCGTTGGAAGTGATGACGATGGACAGGATTAGAAATGAGTTTATTAGAGGGACAGCACATGTAGGAGGTTTTAGAGACAAGGTGAGGGAGACTGTTGAGATCAGTTGATTAACCAATTATTAACAAGTACGATCCAAACTAGCTATCGGTATCTGTCAAAATTTTGTAGACCAGTTTGGTGTATAAAAAAAAAAAAAGGTGAAGCTGGCAATGTGGACAGAACAACAGAGAGATGGTTGTGGACTTCAAAAGAGTATAAAGAAGGCATCTCCTCTAAAAATTTCATTGTCAAGAACACCAAATCGCTGAGAACCTCAACTGGTCTCTTACCACCAGCTCCAAGATAGCCTTGCTACTTCCTGAGAAGGCTGAGGAAGGCCCAGCTCTCTCCACCCATCCTCAACTAGTTCTGGAGAGAGCATCCTGGTTTGGGAATCGCAAGATCTTTCAGTGGATGGTGAAGAAGATCATTGGAGTCTACCTGTCTTCTGACTTGGACATTTCCACCACCCACTAGATCTGCAAAGAGCCAGAAGCATCACAGCTGATCTTATACACCACTCTCACACACTCTTCATGCTTCTGCCATCTGGAAAGAGGTAACAAAGCGTTTGGGATTAGAGTTTCTGTGTTCAGTCAAGAAAGTTTGGAGGATTTGTGTTTTTTCAATCAACTCTAATGAAAATAATAAATAATCGGACAGGGTACATGAGCACCCCCTTGTGTTGAGGAATTGAGGTCAGATCAGCGCGGCTTTCTCTGGAGATCTTTGTTTCCCTTCAGGTTTAAAACCTTCTCTAACGAGCATGTATGTCCTTCTGGACGTAATTGGAGTCCTCTCTGGAGCAAGTCATAGAAGAGACTAAGAGCGCAGGGATTATTAACACAATTCCCCTTCAGGTTGCGGCGTACGGTTACTGCGAGGTGAAGCAGAAGGTGTGACCTTCTCAGAGGAAAGCAGGAAGAATGAGATCGAGAGAGAGAACGGCGAGGGGATGTGCTGAGCCAGACGTTTTTATCATCGTATGCTGTAACTCGTGCTGAAATATTCATAACTGAATCTGGGCCTCGAAATAGAGTAGAGTTCTGCGTAGGACTCGGTGTGCTTCAAGACCATTGGCTTCTCCCCCCACCCTCTTCGTCCTTTTTTCTTTTTCCCTGTGTCTCTCCACCACCACATTGTCCTTTACCTCGTGCTGAATCTCGGTGACCTATTTTATCAATGTCACGCCCTAACGAGCTGGTGGGAGCAGACAGCCCATGGCGCAGTGACACTCATTAGGAGTTATGGCTTCGGCGGCGCCTCATAACCGCAACGAACGTTTTCTCTGCTCATTTCTCTGCCGCGCCCTCACTCCTTTTAGCTCTTCTCCACTGAATCACCACAGAGTGTTCGAACACACTATCAGAACAGATACACCAATGCTGTTTCGTATATATTTATGGCATGAAATTGGGGAAACCAGTGCAGTAATATAATATAGAATATACAGCATACACACTGTATATAAATATACAGGGATGTGCATCTCCATAACTGAGGCTGATGCACTTTTTAATGCGATCTCGAACCCTAGCCCATGATGCGATACATCAAATATACGTGCGATTCGATTCCGATTCAAATTCAACACAATGCGAGTCAATGGGAAAAATACGATGTTCAGCAATTCAATATGGTACAAATAGTTTATATCTTTGGTTCAGACACTCAGCAAATCATCCATTTACATACGTCCCTTTTAACTTCTAACGTATGGTCCTTTCACACACACCTTTGTAGTGCAAAAAAAACCAAATCAGATTAAATAAACGCAGACATTCTTTTCCTGTTGTGTGTGCAGGAAGTTACAGCTCTACCTCTGCCATGTTAATCTGTATTCAACGTGACTCTCAGGACACGCCTTGGCCTCCGTAGTGATGTGAAACGTCATATTTACGTAGCAGCGGCGGTGCTGAGAGAACGCGCTAGAGAAACGGTTTAGCGACGAGAAATCGATCTACATATTAAATACTGGTCACAAATTATTAGTCATAATAAAAGTAAAGCGCATCTACTACCAGGAAGGAGGAAAAGAGGGAGAACAAGAAGGAGGTTTTTGGATGTGATGAGGGAAGACATGCAGGTAGTTGGTTTGAAAGTGGCAGATGTAGAGGACAGGGGGTATGGAGACGGATGATCCGCTGTGGCGCCCCCTATTGGGAGCATCTATTAATAATTATATATGAATAAATCATTTTCAAATATCTTAAGAAAGGATATATTCAATTCAATTCATGTTTATTTGTATTGCGCTTTACACAATGAACATTGTCTCAAAGCAGCTTTACACAGATAATGTGGTGATTAAAAATGAATATGTTTATAAGTAAGTTTGTCACGGATGAGCGAGCCGGTGGCGACTGTGGTGAAGGAAAAACTCCCCGAGATGGCATACGGAAGAAACCTTGAGAGGAACCAGACTCAAGACGGAACCCATCCTCATCTGGGTTGCACCGAATGTCCATTTATAGCAGATAAACAATGTTGCGGGGTGCAGTGATGATGATCAGAAGCAAAAAGTATTCCTGAGTCAGTGTAGGAGACTGTTAACATTAACTACAGTCTAATCCATTGTCAAAGCTCCCGTTCTTACTCCGGAATTTCATGGAATCACTCAAGGTGTTGATGAGAAACCGTCCCAAGCTGCACAAAGTGGCCTCCAGTCGAAGAGAACACTATCCAGAGGCAGACCTGGACGAAGTGGAAAGATACACGGAGGGGAGAGGGGCAGGAACAGTGGGCACTATATATATATATATATACAGTATATATATATATATATATATATATATATATATATATATATATATATATATATATATATATATATATTTCCTTTCTTTTAAAATGAAGTGATATCTGTACCAAAATCCACCATGACGCACAGAAATTAAAACCGTCCATTTGGAAACATAGCAAAGGCTCCGTTTGGTGTCCTGATGATTTACGTCATTTACAACACCATAATTACTTCCAAACGTATTTGGAATATTTGTTACTCTGCTCTATCATCTGAAACGTGTAAACAGGTTTGTGTGTTTGAGCAACTGGCTCGTTGCAATTAAAGAGAAATAATGAGAACCTTTGGTTTTTCTCCTTTTTTTTTTTTTTGTTCTTTATGCTCTATGATGATGGAGATGGAGAAAATGTAAACAGGCTTGTGTGAGAAAATTGCTCAATTTGCTCAATGAAAAGAAAGAGAAGTAAATAGGAACCTGGTATTTCGATGTTCATTTTTTTTCATGTGTCTAATAGACATGAACAAGTTCTTCAAAAAACATCCATGACCTTTGAAACATCTCTTTTTATGCTCTATATTCAGTTTGGTTTCTCTAATAATTAACATAAATTTGCATAAAGAATTCATATTTGTTAATGGCCATGCTGCTTGGAGTATTAAAAACGTTAATAATAATTTCATTAATATAAATTTTTTCCAAAGCTATCCAGAGAAATTTATACACTACATGGACAAAAGTTTGTAAACATCTGACCATTGTGGGGATTTGTGATCATTCAGCCAGTGAGGAAAATCAGGTACTGATGGAGGTGAGATGAGGAGTCCTGGGGTGCAGTCAACATGGGTTTTAAATCAGGTGTTCAACAGAATGCATGCATTACATACCATTTACAGCATTTACCAAACACCCTCAAGGAGTAAAGATCTTGCTCAAGATCGCAGCTTGATTTTGGGATACTGGGATGTGAACTCATGACCTTCTAATCCAAAATCCAATGCCTTAACCAGTGAGCTACCTCTTCATAAGGGTTGAGGGCAGAGCTCTATAGCATGAGATCTTCCACTCAATCCGAGCTAAAAAAAATTTCATATCTCTATCTAGATTGGGAACAGGTTTGCGTCCCCTAGTTCAAGTGATTATAGAATCTAGTATATAGCATTCCAATATCAATCTAAAAACTACCATGCAACAGTATCTACACACACACACACCAGCTCAACCTTAGTAATCTTCAACATCTAAATCAACATCTAAAGGCTGGCAACGAGCTGGAAGCCAGCACGTGCTTCCACACAGACAGTTTAAGCTGACAGATGTCCGAAACTGGTTACGAGTTGCCGTGAACAACAGAAGAAAGAGGCTGAGAAGATTGAGGAGATTAATACCATGATTTTCATCCAAAATCCATGGACAATTCTGCTCTGTTGGACATGCTATGGATAGCTATGATGTTTAAATGTATATTGTTTGCTCCTCATCTGTGAGATCTTCATACAAGAGAGTATTTTTTAAATTCAATCATTTTGCTCACAGCTCCAAAGCCATTAGTTTAGAGCTCGCTGTTGGTTTTCTCAAAGTTCTCCAGCGTGGGTTTCTTCCAAATCCTAAAAACAGGACAGTATGTGGATGTGACCAACCTGTACCTGCTGTAGATGTTAGGGAATGGGTGATCTGCTGCTGCTCTGACCTGGGAGATGTTAGCTCAATGGATAAGCCTCTGGGATATCCCCCCAACCCCCCCCAGTCGTGCGCTAATATCACATCACAGTACAAACCTGTTTCATCTCTGACCCGTGTGTAATACAGAGATTACAGTCAGGGTCTAAGCTGAGCTCATGACCACGTCCTCGTCTCAGCACTCACAATGAGCTCATATAACTGTCACTAGAGCCGCAATCAGATGATCAGATTCTCTATTTTATCTCTTATTATGATTCTGAAGATGTTTACCAAACACATTTGATCCTATAACCCTTCTGAGATGTCTTCAAAAATTATATAAATAAAGCCTATATTTATTTTCTGTACCGACATCAGAGGATACTGAGGATTATTTAAGAGCATGAACACATCATCATCATCGTCATCATTATTATGATCATCTATGCTGCTCTGAGTCAGGACTTTTCCTCTTCAACGGATCAATAAATCTGATCCATTACATCTCTGTAACCACAATGACAACAGGAAAGTAGGGAACATCACGCTGATGGAACAGTTTTACATAGAAAAGAGTCCTTAATGATATTTACACTTCTTCTTCCTTTTTAAAATAAATATTAAACACACAAGAATTAAACAGTAAATGAGTGGAAGAAGTTCTGTGGAGTCCAAATGTTGTTTTTACTACAGAAGAGAAGATGTGATCAGACTCCCTCACCCCCACAGTGACACGTGAAGGTGGAAGATTAATGGTTTGGGGTTGTTTTGCGGCTTCCAGGTCATTAGAACCGACTTCACCATACGATAAGACGATAAACAAAAATGGATCCTTTATGCAATTGCATGTTTGTTATTAGTGAAAACTCAACATAGACATAGAACGACTAGACATGTTTCAAAGGTCATAGATGTTTTTCAAAAATTTTGGAGAAAATGTCAATAATTTTGGTGTTTTAAATGAAGTAAATCATCAGGACAATAAACTGAACTTTTGCTATGTTTCCACACGGACGGATTTAATCGCCGGACGTGTGCTATATGGTGTATTTTGATGCTTGATTTGAGACTTGGTGCATCAGTAAAACAAATGTTTAGTGATTAAAAATGATTTTTCAGTATGTTCATTCAAAGAAAAGAAAGGAAGTAAAGAAAGGACGTCATGAATAAATTTGAGTCGCATTAAAGGTTTTTGCATCTTTAATATTTATTTATTTACATTTTTATTAAGTATGTCATAAATAATAACTAAAGCAACATGGATGCTGGTTGATTATAATATCCAAAACCATCACACAATTAAAAATAATATCCTTTGAATAATATACAAAGATAAATCCACTAAAATCTTCAAAATTCTGACATGATCTTTCCCACCTCAGCCAGATGTTCTACACAAACCACAAATATTTATATAATGCTGCGGCATCCAAATTTTTATCCTGAACGATTGTGTGCTTTCAACTTTGTGCTGAGTTTAGAGAAGAACCACAAACGGCTGAAGAAATCAGGTGTCCCAGAACTTTTACCAATGCCGTGTACAAACTTTTCCACAGGCAGTTGATGATGAAATGTTTGGATGATATCCAGGTTGATATCTACAGGTCTCTGTGTGGGAGCGTGTTTTTTTTCTCCGTGCTCTGTCTGCTCTTCTTAATTATGATAATTGCTTGTATAATTATGGAGTGTAATGAACCCTGTCTGGACGGCTGGACACCTTCTGTGTCCCGGCTCCAGCAGCCACTCTTCTGTGACCAATCACATATTCCAGCATTATTCACGATTCTTTTTTGAGTGCGTATCAGTCAAAACGAATTCTTTCCAGCTTGACACGAACCAGGAAGTGCATTTCTCGAAACAATGTGTACAAACAGCACAACACAATGGATTTCCTGTAAAAGCCTGAACTTTTCTCAAAATCCCTGTTCATCTCTCAAAAGTAAGTATTCTAAGAATGAACATCTCATTCCCATCAGAATGAAAAGTCCTACAAAATCATCTAAATGTTTATTCGTGTTCTCAGTATGATTCAGTGTTTCTTGATATAAACAATGTTTTGGATCACTGCAATTGAAAACGCACCAAATTTCACATCTTTCTGTTTGGCATCGATGAGTTTCAGATCACAAATGTATTTATTTGATTGGATATTTGACTTATATTGAGTGTAAAAGACCGAACAGGATTCACACGTTTACTGTACACGTGTTCGTTTGTTTTAGTTGTTGATCCGTTTTCAGAATGTAGAATTCTGTGTTTTGTCTGTATTCACTCTCCAACTGAAGGATCACCAGATTCACCTTTGACCTGTTTTAGGGAACTGGTTGATTATCGGTTGATCTGATGACGTTCACTCGCCTTCATTAGTGACGTTCAAAATTCATCTGCACAATTCATCCATTCAGCACATTTACAAATAAAAAGTTTAATAAAAATGTTAAATAACAGATTCTGACGACTGGTTCAACCATTTTGCGTTCAATGACGTACACAATGAACTGATGCTGAGATGTTTTGGAGGTTAAATGTACACTTTATGTAGTTTGTTGTTGTTTAGTGTAGCGCCAGGGTTCTGGAGGAACGTTGTCTCATTTTTACTGTGTACTGTGTACCACTGTGTATAGTAGAAATGACAAAAAAGCCTCTTGACTTGACTTGATTTAACTTGACTTGACTTGACTTGACTTGACTTGACTTGACTTGACTTGATACTGTAGGAAACAGCAGACACTCGTACACAATCCAATAAATGTTGTACAAAAGCGTTCGCCATTCGATCAAACGTTTTTATGATGAGCCCAATTGACTAAATGATGTGGAGGTTCAACAAGTAGTTTTGAGGATTTTCATTTCGGATCTGAGAAACGCTCCAAAGCGACTGGGCAAAACTGTAATAAAACTTCATTGGGACATTACGGTGTAGAATCATATGTATAATTGCGAGATTTGTGAGTTCCTGGCATAGACAATCATCTCCTGCACCACTCAAATGATCTGATTGTAGATTCTACTAGAGTTGTACATATTCGATTTATTTATTTATTTTGTCTTCGCACTTTAATTGCTGCTTCACTCTTTTTTTGTCTAATGTGCCGAGTTAATTAAAGGCACAGAATCTCACCCACTGCTCTTCACAGTTTGAAGTTTTCCCTTCTCCCACATCTGACTCACATTTGATTCATCTCATGACGGGCTCGATCATTAGCGGATCAGTGGGATCAGGTGCGTTCGCAGTCGGGAGACGTTCCAACTCCTGCAGGGCATTGAGGTCTCTGGGACTAGAGGCGAGAACTTCTGGTTTATGAGACAAGCTTTTGAGGAACGTCGAGGTGTTTCGGTGACAAATCCGACTTCTTCGGCGACTGAGTTATTCTGTTCCCTGGTTGATTGAGTGAAGCTAAATTTAGAGTGGAGGATTAAAGGATTTGAAACCAATAAATGGTTCTTCAACAGTTCAACTCTTTATAAAGTGTTTAGATGCAGCTGTGCTCTTTGGTGTCTACCTTATATACCAGAGCTCCCTCATGTCTGGGTTATCTTCTGGCTCTTCTTTTCAGTTATGCTGTTATAGCGAGTCTTGCCAGAATCCTGATTCGGACCCTGATCTCACAATAATCCATGCTTCTCTCTCTCTAACACATCCTCTATTTCTCCTTGGTCTCTCTGTGAAGCTACACATGCTCCTGAGGTACATTGTCACCTTCTTTGTTCCAGACCTCGCTTATTCATCCTCACATCCCACCTCTAGATGGAGTCCTCTTCAAAATAGAAACCACTCACGTCTGCTGAGAATGTTCTCCACATGAACAGACGAAGATCCTGTAGAGGGTTGGAGAAGCAAGAAGATAGATGTGGACTAAATTAATTCATTTTTATCATTATCATTGTCTCAAACCAGCTTTACTGAGATAAAGCAGTAATAAAATAATGTATACTTTTGTTCCTTATAATTGGATGTTTATCCCTAATGAGTGAGCGAGTGGTGAAGGAAAAACTCCTTGTGATTGCATGAGGAAGAAACCTTAAGAGGAACCAGACTCAAAAGGGAACCTCATCCTCATCACCAAATATCTATTCATTGCAGTTGCGTCACTGTTAAGGTGAGAAGTGATTAAACGTGAATTGTATTAGATATTCATTATATTCATTTTTATTTAATTAATGTTATTAATTTAATATTAATTACAGTCCAAATCCATCTTTAAAGATCTTGATTTGCACAGTCATTTCGTGGAGCTTAAGGCTGGTGATGTGGAACCATCCCCAGTGGCCTCCAGTCAAACAGAACTCCATCCAGATCTGAAGAGAAGAAAGGGTCAGGAGCACTACTGGAATTACAGGTCTGCAATTTCCATGAACATCTTTCATGAAAAAGTCTCCATCAGTGAAAAGTTGGTAACCCTAATAATGATGGAACTGTAATGAATCATCGTTCAATGATGAGGATAAGAATGGGTTCGCTTTTAAATCTGATGCCTCTTAAAGTTTCTTCCTCATACCATCTCAGGGAGCTTTTTTCTCACCACTGTGAATGCTGGCTCGTTTATTTTGGACAAACTTATAGGGACTTTTTCTTTCGGCTGCTCCCATTAAGACTTGCTACAGCGAATCATCTGTCTCCATACCACCATGTCCTCTCCATCTGCCTCTTTCAAACCAACCACCACATCCATCAACCTCCTCTTCAGCCTTCCTTTTTTCCTCCTGCCTGGTGGCTCCATCCTCAGTGTTCTTCTACTGATATACCTCATGTTCCTCTTCTGCACATGACCAAACCATCCCAATCCCTTCTCTCTCAGTCCCTCCAATAAACTCAATATACTCGCAGCATCTTTAACTCCACCACCTCCAGCTTCACCTTCTGTCTGTATGCCCATGCCCCTGTTTCTAAACTCTACAACATAGCAGGTCTCACCTACCAACGATGTACGAGAAGGAGACGAACTAACAGAGACTGGTTTATGAGTTTGTAAATGCTCTACACATAAAATTGAACTGGAATCGAAGAGCGAAAAAAGAGATCTGAAGAACACCATGAGGAGCTTAAGCTGAGATAATCAGCAACTAACCCATTAATCCAGCTTTGTACTAATGTCCTTGCAGGTGGACAAATAGACCGTATGGCTTACAGTGGAAAATGTTTTCTATATTTGTTGTTTGGTTTTTGCTAGTGGTTTGAAAAGATTCTCAACATCAGGACGTGTAACGAGGCTCGTCATATTTCAGCGATTATTATGCATTAAATCTAATGTCATACTTTTTATCCATTAACAGATTTTATCCCCCACCATCTCCTCTCTCCAGTTCTTTATCTTCGCCATGCAGGGTGTTAGCTTTAGCAATGTATCCTTTACTCACAGAGGTGCCCTTGAGTGACCTTGATGGTACCACCCGAGTATATCTTATTTGTTAATCTAAAAAGTC
>JBCEWE010000132.1:50000-110000 GCA_039877035.1 Silurus lanzhouensis
CGTTCACAGCGAACAAGGAGGAATATGTTTGTCTGTGTTTATGCAAATGAGCTTTTTTAATCTAATTGCAATGTTTAATGCGGTTTTTATACAATTTTGTGTTCCGCCCTGTAGCTCAACACAAGCCTTGAAAACACTAATCTATTCAGTAGAGGGAGGAGATGAGAAGAAGGTGGAACGTGATTAATGGCAGCTTGTCACATGATGTCTGTCATCCACATTAACTCATTTCTATCCACGCCACTGAGGGAGCAGGTGCTACACCGAGGATTCTTATACTGCTATTATGTAGAAAACGTGTACCAAACCGAAAGAAAGTGTATTAAAATCCTTCATCACTCTCCCCAAACACACTCCTGGGCTCTTAAACACAGTGTACAGCTGTTTAAAGGGAATGAAGTTGTAGTTGCGTTAGCAGGTTTACCCCACAGGCCCCTGCTGCAGAATTTACAGTCCATTAGCAGCGTTCCCTTTTTGTCTTCAACCATTAAACGCCTCATTTACAACATTTATCATTAATTAGATCTAGCAGTTTGACTTCCAGAAAGAGCTTAATGGGAAGTGTGTGCTCTCCAGGTCGAGCGTTCAGCAGAACTGAAGCTCGATTCAGATCCGAACCGAAAAGCAGCAAAGAGAGAAATGCTAACCGGAAAAACCCAAGTAACAGATCACACGAGCACCTGCGCTATTCAGATAGAGAAAAGGAATGTCCTGATCGTGTCATCTGATACATCACAAACACACACACACACACACACGTGCACACACACACACTCTCACACACACACACACACACACACACACACACACACACACACACACACACACACACACACACACACACACACTTTTATCATTTATCATATTTTATTTTTGGATTAACTTCAGTCTCTTTTAGGTAGCAAAGGACTAGCATAGCATAGCATAGTGTAGCATAGCGTAGTGTAGTATATTTCAGTGCTGTGTATCATAGTGTAGTGTTGTGTATCCTGTAGTGTATCTTAGTGTATTTTATTCTAGTGTAGTGTAGTGTAGTATATTTGTGTTGTGTATCATAGTGTAGTGTTGTGTATGCTGTAGTGTATCCTAGTGTATTTTATTCTAGTGTAGTGTAGTGTAGTATATTTGTGTTGTGTATCATAGTGTAGTGTTGTGTATGCTGTAGTGTATCTTAGTGTATTTTATTCTAGTGTAGTGTAGTGTAGTATATTTGTGTTGTGTATCATAGTGTAGTGTTGTGTATGCTGTAGTGTATCCTAGTGTATTTTATTCTAGTGTAGTACAGTATATTCCAGTGTTGTGTATCATAGTGTAGTGTTGTGTATCCTGTAGTGTATCCTAGTGTATTTTATTCTAGTGTGGTGTAGTATATTCTAGTGTCTAGTAGTATATTTCAGTGTTGTGTACCCTGGTGTAGTGTACTCTAGTGCACTGTAGTGTAGTGTATCCTAGTGTATAGTAGAATGTTGTAGTGTAGTGTAGAATTGTGTATTGTTGTGCAGTGTCAAGAGAATCAGAATTCAGGTGGCACTTCAGACAGTCAGGGAAAAATTATATATATTTATATATGTGCACACAAACTATTTCAGTCTGTGTATGTTTGTGTGTGTGTGTGTGTGTGTGTGTGTGTGTGTGTGTGTGTGTGTGTGTGTGTGTGAGCTGCATTTTTCATATTTTTTTTGAAGTTTCCTGTGGATTCTTCCTGTCATGTCAGTCCAACGCTCAAATGCAGCTTTCGGATGTTGATGCGCCTGTAATCTGTGCTCCTGAGACACACATGCACACCTCAATCCTGCAGTGAATGAAATCAGGCCACAGTGCTCCAGCGCAGATGATAAATCTGAGGGTGTATTAATGCAAGACTTACTGTGGCTGGAATCTGAGTGAGCAAGAAATTGCGCCAAGGAGAGTCAGTCAGTAATAATCAGATTTGCGTGTGCGCACACACACACTCACCAACACTAAGACTCATAAACACTCACACACAAACACTCACACACACACCACAAATGCAGTGGGTTGAAGGTGCGTTTTGTGAGACTCGGGTTTGACGACAAAACGCTGCTGTAAATAAGTAAGAAATAAATTAATGTAAACTGCCTAATGCAGATTTCACAACAAAATCACACCTACAAAAACATAGATACACACTTACACTTAGCAGTGATGTAGTACCAGACCTAGTGTAGTGTAGTGTAGTGTAGTGTAGTGTAGTGTAGTGTACCGTAATTTCCGGACTATAAAGCGCCCCTTATAAAAGCCGCACCCACTGAATTTTACAAATATTTTTATTTTTAACATAAATACGCCGCACCTGTCTATAAGCCGCAGGTGTCTACACTGAAATTAATGAACTTTACACAGGCTTTAACGAAAGACACTAAATGCAATATGTTGCGCTTCTATTAGAAGCATAGCGGTATTTTGGGAAAAGCCTGGCACTGCATTCTTCTGCTATTACTGCGTGTGTGTGTGTGTGTGTGTGTGTGTGTGTGCGTGTGAGACTGAGGAATATGTCCTTATGATTTTCTGGTGCTCATTTCTAAGTTTCTTTGACTAACCCGTAACGCTGTTGCCAAGAAACATAAAAAAGCACGAGTTTTGGAAACCTGTCTGTGCTTATATGCAACTGGAGTTAGCGAGCTCTCCCTTCACCCAGACTCAACGCGTTACAACTGCTGGTATCTAAACAGTAGCCGACCAAGAAAGTCATTGTTCACTGTCTTCCTCCTTCCTTTCACAACTACAGTGGTATCTTGACCTACGAGTGCATTAATGTACAAGTTTTCCGAGGTACGAGCGGTCACTCGGTCGTTTTTTATTGCTTTGTTACGCGAGCAAAAAATTTAGGTACGAGCTCGAGACGCCGCTGCTAGATGGTGAAGTGAAGCCAGAAAGAGAAGA
Source organism: Silurus lanzhouensis (assembly GCA_039877035.1). Taxonomy (NCBI): domain Eukaryota; kingdom Metazoa; phylum Chordata; class Actinopteri; order Siluriformes; family Siluridae; genus Silurus; species Silurus lanzhouensis. The sequence continues at coordinate 52,905 of JBCEWE010000132.1, forward strand.
TTGTGACGAAAATTAAGATAAGCAAAGAAGAAAAAGTAAAAAATGTTAAAGTTTAGGGATACGTAGTGTACAGGAGTGATAGTAAGAAACGAGTAAGAAACCCATAACTGAGGACCTGATCAAGGCTCAACATTTGAGTTAAATAATAAATGTATGATTTGTTCATCTAGAGGACGAAGAAGGGGTTTGGTTAATCCCCAACAGGGCTGTCTATTCTGTAAAGAGGTTAAGAGTCCTCCTGATGATGGGGCAAAATCTCAAGACATTTCATAAGGTCTGATCAACACAACAGAATGGCAATCAGGGCGTTGTGAATATAAAGACTTCCTGCGATCCAGATTTAGGTGACATGCTGCTATCAGTAATGAGACGTCTGGCAGACATGATGATATCATGTCATCATGGATCAACCTAGAGAAGATGAATTGGGGGGATTTCTTTATATAGAAGGAGAAACTTTGTGAAGATGTTACATCACTGGGAAAACAGGTGTAGGGGCTCAAGCACAGAAACTGGTTGTATGTCTGCATGGAGCGAATTTATAAGCCACAAGAATGTGTGTGTGTGTGTGTGTTTTTACCAGAAAACATTTAATATACATAAGAAACGAGCATGCTGGGAGTGGCACCAGAGCTAGCACTGCGACGTGTTCACAGCAGTAACTGATTACACAGCAAATTGTATTTAGTGCAGTCGCGCTCCCCTGCGCAAGAAAAACTCCGGCTGCTGTCGTGTGATTGTAGGACGAGTCCGGAGGGAGGACGTTGCGAAAAAGCCAACCTACTTATTTTGGGGCGTCACATTCAGACACAAAGGGGATAAACTGATATTAATAGTTTTTATGAACTCACTAAGAGACTGTAATAAAGTAAATGTCATTCGTTACAGTACTTAAGTAGCTTTTTTTACGTATCTGTACTTTACTTTTACATTTGGGGAGGAACTTTACAACATTTCAAGGACAAATATCTTACTTTTTACGCAACTGCTGAAACACGCAGCGAGTCACCAATCAGGATCGAGCGCACGCTCTGTTTTACACGTGTTCTGATCGACGCTCGGTGTATCTACTGATCACCAGCATACAGTTCAGCATCAGTTCATCAAGCAGAACATTTAGAGAGGAATAAACGATGAAGAATCTCCAGACTCGAACTCGACACAACACACGTGACATCGTTTTCAAGTCGTTGAAAAGGTTTTGGGTTCATGATGATTGTAATAGAAATCAATCAGTGTTTGAGTCATTAATATCATTCTATTAATAGATCAGTGTGCTGAGAGTCACATTCGAGTCTTTACACATAAACTGAGTTGACAACATTTTCGCCATAATAAATCACTTTAGATAGCTAAATGCACGTCTGGATGACCTCAGTTGCGATCTTGAAAAATGATCACTTTGTGGACCATAAGATTCACCAGTGCTTTTTGTGTGAGATTCATTCAGACACAATATAAAGGATGTAGGTGACGTGAGGAGGCCTGGGGTGCAGTCAGTATGGAAATCCATGTTCAATAGAGTTGAAGCTTTATAGCAGGAGATCTTCTATTCACATGGGTTGCCATGTAACGCATATCTCCATGGAGCTGGCTTTGTCTACATGGGCGTTGTCATGGTAGAACAGGTTCGGGTCTCCTTGTTCAAGCGACGGAAATTTTCATTTCACTGCATCCAAAAAAACGTCCTGCACAATCGTGTGTTTAAATTTGTGCTAAAGGTTTGGTGAAGAACCACATATGGTTGAAAAAGTCAGGTGTCCTCACCCACACACACACACACACAGAGCTGCAGGCCTCTTTTGAAACTGAAGTAGCTGGGTCTTTAAACGACATTCGTTCCCCAGTGGAAGTGTTTATGAAGGACACAGGGGTAATATTGACTTGCTAATGCCGTACGGTCGCTAAAAGCCTGCTGTAACGTCCGTGATGATTCGGTGTGAAATGATCTGCCTTGAGTGAGTTCCTCAGACGCCCGGATGCTTCACGCTTGGGTTTGAGTGGCGTGGAGGATGTTGTCAGTACTCGCAGTAATTCGCTGAAGAGCTTCATTACGGAGAGGCTCGATTGGAGAGGATGAGCTAAATGAACTTCAGAAAGTCTGCCGTTCAATTCAAGTGCTGCTGTGGGTGGAAAGCGGGAGAGAGAGAGAGAGAGAGAAATGAAAAGAGAGAGAAAGAGAGAGCTGCCGCTCTTATATCTATACAATCATAAAAGAGCTCTGGTTGTGTCCTTGAACAAGACTCATCACCTGGGACAAGCTTTTTCCTCCCACATCGTTCCGTCTCCTGTATCTCTCTTTCTTCTCTACACCATGTTGCCAAATCTTTCTCTTCCACATTGGTCTTTTATCCAGCTCTTGCTATCTTTTCTTTTCTCTTTCTTTATCAGTCCAATCAGAAATGGTTTTCTGTTCCCTCAGGGATCGGACGCTTCACAAGAAGAGTGGAGAAGAAAGTGAGAGAAAAACTGAGTGAAAAAGAGATAAAGGAAAAAGTAGATTTTTCTAAAAAATCTATTGAAAGTGTTTTTTTTTAATCATAAAGACAGAAAGTTGAAGTGAGAAACGCATACATTAAAAAAGGGGTCTGAAAAGAGAAGGGAGGATAGAGGAAATAAAGAGATGAAGAGAAAGATAAACAAATGGTAATAAAAAGGGGATAAAATCCAGTCAGGTGAAATGAGCAAATAAAATGTAAATTAATAAAGAAAAGAGGATCAAAGAAAGAAATAGAAGGGTGTGGCAAAGATAGAGAGAGAGAGAGAGAGAGAGAGAGAGAGAGATACAGGGAGAAAATGAAAAATAGAAAAACACTTAAAATGGAAAGGCAATGTAACGTGCAAACACAATTAAGGACAAATATGATGTTACAAGCAGCTTAATGGTGGAAAGAAAGGAAAAAAGTAAGAGGGAGGGAAAAAGGGAAAGAAGGACGGAAAGAAGGAACGGGAATAAAAAAAAAAAAGAAAGTAAGAAATAAATATCAGGGAAAGAAATTAAGAAAGAGAGAAAGAAAGAAATAATAGGATGGAGGGGCAGAGAGAAGAAAGGAAGGGGGAATAAAAAAGGAGAGTAAAAAAAGAAAGAAAGAAAAGAAAGAACGAAAGGGTAGGATGGAGGGGCAGAGAGAAGAAAGGAAGGACGAATAAAAAAGGAGAGTAAGAAAGAAAGAGCAGGGAAAGAAAGAAAGAAAGAAAGAAAGAAAGAAAGAAAGAAAGAAAGAAAGAAAGAAAGAAAGAAAGAAAGAAAGAAAGAAGGATGGTTGTTTGGTTGGTTGTTTACTGAAGGGTTAAAGAGAAAGAGATAAAGTGAGAAAAACAGGATCAAAAACATGAAGTTTAGAAATAAAAAGGATAAAGAGGAATAGTAATTGAAAATGGGGAATTTTTTACCTTCACCCTTCTGGGTAGATGTTCCACTAGGTGAGGTAGGTGAGGTAGGTGAGGTGATACTTTTGCCTGTATAGTGTATGTACTCGAAATGAATGTTGGGGGGGAAAAAAATCTTTCTAAATGCCTGGGCTGGATTTTTTTAATCAGAAGCAGCAAATGAACATCATTCCTGCTCCAAAACACTGCAGACACTGATATGGGGTGTCAGGAGATCAGGAGATCAGGAGATTGTTGCTCACAGCGTTTCTGCCTCATGATCACCAGTGTGTGTGTTGAACGCTGCAGAATCTCAGTGGATTCCTTGAGCTGGAGGAGAAAAGATGTGAGACGCTCAGCTTGTGTTTCAGTTAAAGAAGAACTCTGTGAGAAATAATGTTGAGATCTCTGAAGTCTGGGTTCCTCAAAAGACAGAAACAAATGATGAGCGTGTTCTTCAACATATTCAGAAGAAGTGATAGACTTTAAAAGAGGAGAGAAAATAACAAGTTTCTGTCATGTGTGTAGGGGTGAGGATTTCCCCCCCCTTCTCCCGCTTTTCTCCCTCTTTTCTCTCTCTACCTATAACTTCCTCATGATTCCCTTTTTTCTCTCTCCCTCGTTTCTCTGCTCTAATATTCTCTTATCCACACCCCTTCTTTCTTTCTCTTTCTTTCTTTCTTTCTTTCTTTCTTTCTTTCTTTCTTTCTTTCTTTCTTTCTTTCCTGCTTCTTCCCTTTTTTTCCCTTTTTTTCTTTCTTTTCTTACTCTCATGCTTCTTTCTTTTGTTCTTTCATCCTTTTTTTTCCTCTCCTGCTTCTTTCTTTCTTTCTTTCTTTCTTTCTTTCTTTCTTTCTTTCTTTCTTTCTTTCTTTCTTTCTTTTTTTTCATACTCTCCTGCTTCTTTCTTTCTTTCTTTCTTTTTTTTTCGTACTCTCCTGCTTCTTTCTTTCTTTCTTTCTTTCTTTCTTTCTTTCTTTCTTTCTTTTTTTCTTTCTTTCTTTCTTTCTTTCCTGCTTCTTCCTTTTTTCTTTATTTTCTTACTCTCCTGCTTCTTTCTTTTGTTCTTTCATTCTTTTTAATTTTTTCTTTCCTGCTTCTTTCTTTTTCTTTTCTTTTCTTACTCGCTTTCTTTCTTTCTTTCTTTCTTTCTTTTCTTACTCTCCTGCTTTTTCCCTTTCTTTCTTTCTTTCTTTCTTTCTTTCTTTCTTTCTTTCTTTCTTTCTTTCTTTCTTTCTTTCTTTCTTTCTTTCTTTCCTGAATCCCTCCACCCTCTCCACCCCCGGCGTGTTTCTATCAGCAGTGAGTGTACTGTATTATTTAGTGTGTTACTGCTGTAAATGAAAGGTGAAGATTCACACGTGTAAACGTGTAAATGGAAAGTAAAGCGTGACATCCGTGAGCCGGAGAGACTTCATGTCTGCGGTGTAAAACGTTGAGGATGAAGACGGTGGTGTGTTTGGGTGAATGTACACCGGAGCTGCTCTGCTCTTTCTGCTTGTCCTCTGTCCTCCGCCGCAGCGTCTCACATCTGCACAGACAGCGGAGACGATAAAAAATGCATGTGCACGCTGATTATTAATGGACACGAGTCTACAGTCTGGTCTTTAATTTTTTAGCCTTCATTTCCTTTTTCTTGACGAGGATGGAGCAGCTGTTTGGTGCAGAGAGTTAAATCTGGAGTATCGCACTCCATCAGCACCTTCTCAAGATCCTCCAGCATCCATCACACCCCTGACCCACCCCTTTTTCACACTCTCACACATGACTGACGCATCTTCTCTTCCCCTTTCTTCTGAAAATGTTCAAGCTGCACACTGTCGCGATTCCTTTCCGTCTTTGAAGAAACCAGGACTTCAGATCCTCGACAGCACACAGGGTTTCTACCTGTTAAGCAGATCAACATCAGACCCTCGTTAATGCAAACTTTTTCTCAGAAATAAAATGCAGACTGATTCTATAATCGTTCAGCGAATGATAATAAACTCACAGAAAGGCAGAGATGTAACATCATTCTTTTATTTATTTATTTATATTTCTTCAAATTCACTGATTTAGAAAATACAAAATCTGCATGGGGGCTGCTTTTGCTTCTGCACCACAAGAGAAGTAAAAATAACAGCAGATATCAGAGCAGCTTCCGGACGTGCACTAAATCAATCAAATTTCGCTCTGGAATCCAGTAACGGCTTCAATTTGATTTATAACAACAAAGTTTTCCCAGTTTAATCCTTTAAACTTTTCAGGATTTCTTTATTCATAAAATCCACGTCAGTGGGATTGTGACTGTGTCATACGGCACTCGCGCACTGATTCTGCCTCTCGCAGGGGCAGAACGGTGTGTAGGACGCCGCGAATGTTCAGCGTGAAATTAGTTTTATTACGTCGAGCAAAAACAGTGGTTTTTTTTTGTTTTTTTTGTTTTTTTTCACAGAAATTTATTACATTATCATTTGATTATTCCACAGTCAGGAATCAACTCATCATTCACACATTCAGTCACTTATTCTGTGTTTTGGCTTTGAAACATGGAGGGAAGGAAGGAAGGAAAAAAAAGAAAGAAAGAAAGAAAGAAAGAAAGAAAGAAAGAAAGAAAGAGTAGGATGGAGGAGCAGAGAGAAGAAAGGAAGGGGGAATAAAAAAAGGAGAGTAAAAAAGAAAGAAAGAGAAAGAAAGAAAGAAAGAAAGAAAGAAAGAAAGAAAGAAAGAAAGAAAGAAAAAAAGAAAAAAAGAGAAATGGAGGTGGGGCAAAGAGAATACTGGAGCAGAAAGAGATGAGGAAAGGAAGAGAGAAGAAGAAAATCATGAGGGAGAAAAAAGGAAATGTACTGTGAGATAAACAAATTAAATAGATAGATAGATAGATAGATAGATAGATAGATAGATAGATAGATAGATAGATAGATAGATAGATAGATAGATAGATAGATAGACAGACTTGGGAATGAAGAAACCTAAATGACAGGGTTCTGAAGGAAGGGTGAAAGAAAGAATGAACAGGTAAAACAAAAAAAAGGTCAAAGAAAGAAAGGAAGAGAGATGTGAGAGAAAAAATAAAGAAGGGAAGGAGAAAAAGACAACGAGGAAGAAAAAAGGAGAAAGAATGTGTAATGTAAAATAAGCAAATATAAAAGTAGAAGAAATAAATGAGTGTGCATCTGTAAAGTGTGTGTGTGTGTGTGTGTGTGTGTGTGTGTGTGTGTGTGTGTGTGTGTGTGTGTGTGTGTGTGTGTGTGTGTGATGTCACATGACTATTGCAACAAATTGCACCTGATCCTGTAACTTCCTGTCAGTGGGGATGGAGGCAGAAATCGTAGCTTCACGACTTCACAGAAGGAATAAAGGAAAATTTGAAATTATATATTTTTGTCCGATTTGTTTATCAAAGAAAAATATTGGAAGAAGGAAAAGCAAGAGAATGAAAGAAAAATAAATAGGTGAGAGAAGAAATTATGAAAATTAAATGCAGGACAAATTTCTCTTTTTTTTTTTTATTCTTGAAAAGAAAGAAAGAAAGAAAGAAAGAAAGAAAGAAAGAAAGAAAGAAAGAAAGAAAGAAAGAAAGAAAGTTTTTGAGGGTCTCCGAAAATCGTTATGTAGAATACGTCACTGCTTTGGGCTGATCGCTTCAGGACATAAATAAAGATTCTGTTGGAAAGAATAAAAAACTGTTGCAATTCCACAACATCTGGTTACTTTTATTGAAGGTATGATGAAAGAGAACATTTATGCACTCGTCTGGTAAACATCTGGCTCACTAATCTCTCTTTAATGAGAACTTTCTCTGTCTAGCTTTTATTCACTAGCTTTATCATTGTATACTGAGGACTTATACACAATAATACACACACACTGACACACACACACACACACACACACACACACACACACACACACACACACACACATGTTTTTACAAAGATATTTGGACACCTGACTTTTCCAGCCATCACACTGTTACCACAAAGCTGGAGGCACACAATTAGATGTGTCAGCTTGAAATTTTCACTTGGCTTGAACTAGGAGACCCGAACCTGTTCCAGCATGACAATGCTCCTGTGCACAAATCCAGCTCCATGAAGATCTGCGTCCCATGAGAAGTTGTAGTGGAAAATCTCCTGCTATAAATCTCTAATCCCTGTATGAACTTTTCAAACTAGCCTTCCCACCTTAACTGCGTCAGCACCTGCCTTTACCAAGCCACATCCTTGAACGTCCACAAAATCTAGTGGAACATCTGCCCAGAAGAGAAGGGTTTATTATAAGAGCAAATAGAGAGACCATGGATCTTATGGTTGGGTGTCCACAAACTTTTGGCCTTATAGAGTACATCCAGATCACTTTTGCTTTATTCCTGAAGTATTCAATGCAGCCCAAGTCGAGTGTGTTTATTTTTAAGATGAAAAAGAGTTCCATAAACCTATAAATCGACGATTCAACAATTTGTGAAGTCCAAGTGCCTAAAATCAAACCCACTCTTCAAGCCTGTGTATAAACTCCAAACTCTCCTAAAGCCATGCTTGGGTGCGGCGTCAGACAGCGTAATGCTGAATGACAGACGAATCCTAATCCCCGTGACCCAGTCCCATATTAACAACAGAGCCCTGAGCTACACACGCTAGCGTGTCTAATTCCTCCTGGTTTTTCCCTCTTCATATGGGGATATTTCAGTAATATCGAGCAAAACACTCGACACTGACACTGTGTTTGTTTCCTCGTTATCACGGTTGAAATATTTAACCAAGCTGCCAGCGCTGACTCAGATCCAAACGATTCACACGCGCTTTTCATTCCGAGACAGACGAATTCCAAGAAAAATACAAGCAAACAAAACAAAGAGTGAAAGAGAGCACAGGGATTGCTAAGCTGTTACTTATGGGGCTCTCAAGCAAGGCTTTTAACCCTCTGTGCTCCAAGGGCACAGATTCCACTGACCCCTGATTCCTGGAATCGCTGGAATACGAGAAGAAAGAGTTTCACTGTGCTGTAAAGTGCATGTACTTTCCTAATGGTTTTATATCTCCTCATCCTGTTTGTAACCAGTAGGTTCTGGTGTTACGCATTCAATAACCTGTTCCTGTTCCTCTGACCTTTCTTTCTTTTGCATGGTTTCATGCACCGCTTTGCTGCCACATGATCGGCTGATTAAAATGCTTTTTTGTTTTATTTTCGAAGAACAAATCAAAAATCGAATTCCGACCCCATTTCCCAGTCCAGCAGAGCAGGCACAACATTCGCTCAAATTTTCATCAGATTCTACCAGTGGGTTTATTTTTCTAGTTTTTATTGCATATGGTGGATCTTCTCATCATTCTAGTCAGGTTTTTAGTAATAATTATCAGCACGTACTGTATATACTGTATCGGCAGGACTTTGAGGACATTATATTAGCATTAGTTTGGTTTCTTTTCGAACATCCCATCCCACATTTAGTCCCCATTTGCTGTTATAGTCCTCCACTCTTCTGGGAAAATGGTCCACTATATTTTGTGGAGATTTGTGCTCTTTCAGCCACAAGGATGGGTGTTGGTAAAGTCAGGTACTGATGTAGGTGAGAAGGTCTGGGGTGCAGTCAGCGTTCACATTCATCCCAAAGGTGTTCAATAGAGTTTATAGCTCAATAGCAGGAGAACTTCCACTCGAAACCATGGAAAGCAGATCGTCATTGTTCACAGGGGCATCGTCATGCTGGAACACACCTCCATCAGTTATCAGGAGCCAAGAGGATGCATTAGAACCAGACATGTATATTATATATATATATATATATATAATGGTTTTTGATTGACGCATGCAGGCTTCTTTTGTTTCTATGCAACAAACTCAGTTAAAGGCAAAAACACTCAAGAATTGGACAGTGAACGAGTGGAGGAAAGTTCTGTGGAGTCCAAATGGGGCATTTTTGTCTCTAACAGAAGAACTTGTGGAAGACGGAGAACAGGAAAGAAGATGTGATCAGACTCCCTCACCCACACACTCACACATGGATTTGGAAGATTAATGGTTTGGGGTTGTTTTGGAGACTTATTCCAGAAAAGTGAAAGGAATCCTGAACCAACATGGCTCCCTTTCCATACTTCAACACCATGCAATTCGGTCTGGACTGCGGCTCATTGGAACAGACTTTACCGTATGACAAGACGATGAGCCGAAGTGTAGGTCTGAGTTTTGTAAGCGTTATTTAGAGAGCAAACGGTGGTCTGAAGTGTCATCTATCATGAAACGACCTGCTCAGTCACTGCACCTAAATCCTACTGATGAACTGGATCGTAAAGTGATAAAAATTTGGTGGGTTTTACAAATTTGCTAATTATTTCAGCTGAACATTTGAAGAAACGAACTGTCCGGATGCTGAGAGCGTGTAAAGCTGATCTTCATTTTGAAGAAGTTTTTTCAATGCAAATAGAGTGGAACATCTGGACATTTATAGATGTGTTAGGTTTATAAGGCTGCACTTATCCAAGCTCTTACCTACCGTGTAAAAATGTAGCCTCGAGTGCCGAGTGAAGAGATTTTTAAAAGCATTTTCCCCCCCAAACAAACCAACAAACAGCTTTCAGTCTCCGTGCTCCGGGAGTGTTTTCCCCGTCCTGTCTCCCGACTCAAATCATTTAAACTAAAAGCATGTTATGTTTCCTGCTGTGATTTTTGGCGAGCTGGTTATATCTCTTGATGCATTTTGTTGAACAGTAGGAACCTTCCCACTTTACACATGACCAGAAAGCAGCCCTCAGGGTCCACCTTTTTTTTTTCTACATCCTGTCAGGTTGCCATGGCACCAGGCAAGGTGGCCCTAATTCCTGTTGTGCAGAAGGGTCGAGAGGGGACGGTCCTGAACTAGTGCGCCATTTTTTTTTTTTGCTAATGAGATCAGACAAGCGTGCCGGAGACCATCACACATTCAGGGCAGGCTGGGCTGCAGATGAGCCACTTACAAAACCTAGCCTAGAGCCAAAATGGCTACAGAGTTCACACAACAAGTGAAGAAATAGCCAATATGGCAGCAGTTAAACCCATATGCCTGGGGTCAGAGCTCAGGCCTAGAGAAAAAAAATGGATAAAAAAGAACTGTGGATAAATAAGAACAGACAACAGGTCAATATGGAGTTATGGTACTTTACACTGCAAAATATAAGCGTCTAAATATAAGAAATAAAGCATGATTTAAGAAGATATAGACTAGAAACAAGTCACATGACCTGCAAATGTAGTAATATACTGTAATTACAAGATTTCTTAAAATAACTAAACACATCTAGGCTTTAGAAAAAGAACATGATGTCTTTAAATACGCATTAAAACGCCGGTTCCGAGCAGTCGATTTATTTGAATTAACTTAAAACTAGCTTGTTAACATTTTTTTTTGTAAGTTTGTGTGAAAATATCTTAAAACCACTCAATGGGAATTCCTCTTGATGTAAGAATCGTCATTATATCCTCAAAAAAGACAAAGCATTTAAACTAAAAACAAGATTACTATTAAAATCAAGATCACGCATACATGCGTATTGTCAACAACCGTTTGTTCAAAACCGTCATGTAACACAGTGGTTACGGTGCAAAAACAAAGCAAAATCCTTACCTGCTGCTTTCCCAACTACTTCAACTTATTGCAACTTAAAACATTATTGAATGTATTTCCTCGTTCCTGAACAATGAAAGATCTTCAATGTGAGAAACTGCAATCAAAATACAGAACAAAGTAAAAAGCCACTTTTTTTTTTAAAAAGTACTTTTCATAAAGAAAGGTATACATTTCCAAAAAAATAATAACTATACTGGATAATTTTTGTTATTACCGTATTATCCGAACTATAAGCTGCTACTTTTTCCCCACGTTTTGAACCCCGCGGCTTAAACAACGAAGCGGCTTATTTATGAATTGTTCCTGGTTTCACAAACTTTAAGCAAAAAACTGAACCTCATAACATTAGACCAATGAAATTTCCGAATGAGACAAAAAAAACGCAACGTATCGGGAGAAAAAATTTTTGTTTTAAACGCACCGCGATGCCAAAAGAAAAACTCTCGAAAGAAATAGTTGTGAAAGGAAGGAGTAAGACAGTGAACAATGACTTTCTTGGTCGGCTACTGTTTAGATACAAGCCGTTGTAATGCGTTGAGTCTGGGTGAAGGGAGAGCTCGCTAACTCCAGTTACAACAGAAATCATATAAGCACAGACAGGTTTCCAAAACTCGTGCTTTTTTATTTTTCTTGGCAACAGCGTTATGGTTTAGACAAAGAAACTTTAGAAATGAGCATCAGAAAATCATAAGGACATATTCCTCAGTCTTGCACACATGCAGTAATAGCGGAAAAATGCGACGGCAGGCTATTCCCAAAATACCGCTATGCTCCAAAAGGAAGCGCAACATATTTCACCCGTTACACCGTGTAACAGACACTGTCTTTCGTTAAAGCCTATGTAAAGTTTATTAGTTTGAATGTAGACATGTTTAAAATAAAAATATTTGTCAAATTCAGTGGGTGCGGCTTATATATGGGTGCGCTTTATAGTCCGGAAATTATGGTAGGTTGTAAATAAATGTTTTGGTGTCCACATAAGAAATTGTGATTATTAAGCATTTTTCAACCTTAAAACCAGTTATTACAGCTAAAATAAAGATTTAAAAAGGCTTCAAATGATGTCTATAAATTAAACGCAATATGCAGGTAACTTTAAGTTTTACTAACTAAGTACGAAAAAAAAAGCATATTTATCTTAAACAAGATCGATACGATTTTTTTCTTGTTTTTGTATTGACAAGATGAGGAGTTTTTGCAGTGTAGAAGATCTGGTCCTGATACACACTAGTTTGTTCTTCACGCGGATCTACAAGCGAAATGACGCTGATTTCCGAATTTCTGAACACAATCTGTTCACATTGTTGCTGTATTTTTAGCTATACTAAAAGGAAGGTCCTCAGTAATGCATTGTGGAACACCGATTACATGATCTACACTATATTGCCAAAAGTATTGGGACACCTCATTTTTTCCTGCTATATGTGGTTCTTTTTCCAAACTGTTACCACAAAGCTGCTCAATTGTACGTCTTTAGACGCGCTATAATACAATTTTGCATTTACTTCAACTTGGAAACCCAAACATGCTCCAGCATGGTGATGCCCCTGTGCACAAAGTGAGCTCCTTGAAGATCTGGTTTGCATTCTTTGGAGAGCTCTGATCTCATCCCTACTGAACACCTTTGGGATGAATGTGAACGCTGACTGCACCCCAGGTCTCCTCACCTACATCAGTACCTGCCTTTCATAACACCCTTGTGGCTGATGAACACAAATATCCATAAGCACACTCCAAAATGTGGTGGAACATCTTCCCGGAAAAGTGGAGGGAATTGTTAGAGCAAATTGGGACTAAATGTGGAATGCGATGTTCAAAAATCATGCTTATGACCAGGTGACCCAATACTTTTGTTTCTTTTGAGTTTTGTAGACATTTGGCATTCTAACTTTTTTTCCGACAAAAATAGGATGAACCCCCATCCTTTTCTTTTTTTATATCCTCCTGCTCTGAACCAGATTTAAAGAGACAAGATGGAAAGTCCTCTGTTTCTCCCGCAGTGCAATATGCAGAAATCTATGCAGTCGGAACTGTTGTTTAGATGATCCAAAGTTAAAGTTTTAAGAGCTTTTCATGACTTTTATTCTCACATTCATTTGCAGGTGTGGCCTTTCGCCGTTTTCGGCATCTTAGTGTCGCCAGCTTAAACAGCTTAAGATATTTCTGTACCAATATGGTGGACTTCGTAACACCACCAGTTTTCTGCTCCCACCTTAGTCACGACTCAATGCAAAAATGCTAAATTGCAGGGTTTAAGACTTTAAGACCTTTTTTTTCCCCTCTAAAACACAAGCCCAAAAAAGTGCTGCCAGTTTCCATTTTCCACCCACATACCAGTGGAAAAACAGACTTTACTTTTATTTAGTTTTATTCAAACTGTTGGTGGTTTTGCTGCAGTACACGGGGTCATGCATAGGTATTTTGAGGGGCAGTGGCCCAAACCACAAAAAGAAATTGGGGGCATTAACATGGTGGGTGCATTAACATGGTGGGTGCAGAACACAATTACACATTGCTGAAACTGTTTTACATTATTTATATTTTGGTGGTCTAGTGGTTAGGATGCGGCGCTTTCACCGCTGAGGCCCAGGTTCGATCCTCGATCAGGGAATTAACCCCAGCCACTCTTAGTGCCGGTCCCAAGCCCGGATAAATGAGGAGGGTTGCGCTAGGAAGGGCATCCAGCGTAAAAACGTGCCAAATCAAACATGCGGATGATCCGCTGTGGCGCCCCCTAATGGGAGAAGCCGAAAGAACGTTTATTAATTATATTTTAAAAGTCTGCCACAGAGGGGTTGGATTTATTCCCTCCCGTTAAAAATATTTATTAAAAGCTACAGGATCATCCAATGAGCAGAATATTAACTTATTGAGAATTCGATTCAATTTTAAATGTAGAGCACTTTTAACAATGGACATTGTCTCAAAGCAGCTTTACATGAATAAGTTTGTTCCTTATAATCATAAGTTTGTCCCTAATGATTGAGCCAGTGGAGAATGAGGCAGGGAAAAACTCCCTGAGACTTCGTGAGGAAAAGCCTTGAGAGGGACCAGACCCAAGAGGGAAACCATCCTCATCTGGGTGGCACCGAATGTCAATTCATCTCAGTAAACACCCCCATATACACCCCTCCTCCCCCCTGTATTACCAAAAATAGCATGATCGTCATTTTATTACACCTTTGCAACGATTCGAGTGTGTGATTGGTCATCGAAACAGGCTCCTTTAATTGAATGATTGAATCTTTCGACTGTTTGGGGCACCCCTACATTCTTTTACAACTGCTTTATCTGTGTAATGCTGCGATGAGACAATGTTAAAAAACGTTCTACAAATAAAAATTAATTTAATTTAATTTTTGCTGATGGTGCTGTTGTATGGAAACTGCAAAACGCAAGGCAATATTCAAAATGTCAATGTAGTTCTGTATTTAAATGTACATTTTTTAATACCATATGTGCAAAGTTTCTCAATTTAGTGCAAAAGGAAATGGAAAATTTTATTATATCATTTACAGTTGTCATTTCCAACAGTAGTTTTAATATGACGTCCTTTTACAAAATTACATACTCGTTTTAACGCTTTACAAGGAGCGAAATTACAATGAAAATGGTTGCAAAATGATCATTTAATGTTTGTCCTAAATGCATTTAGACTCACGGTTGGGACACATTTTCAGCATGACGGCGTGTGATAGTTTGTTCTCAAATTCAGTTAGTGTTGTTGGTGGTGGCGGGTTTTTATTGGGGACCAGAAAATAAAAATCCTCTTACATTAAAATAAATGAAAGAGCTTCTAAAAGCTGTAGTTGCTCACAAAAGTCCACAGGCTAAACACAAAGCTCAAGGGGGCAGCAGGGAAAAAAAAAAGAACACAGACATGGCGGGTATGAAAATCCATTTTTAGACATAACTGGGTCATTTTTCCCCCCAGCATCAGCTGGGAAAAGAGGCTACAGTACCTCCTTTCTTTGTTGCCCGTTCTTGAACATTATAATGCACTCACTCTCTCTAGTCTTTCTATGTTCTGAAGGCGCACCCTGGAGTGTCAGTTTGCGCTCGGTGCTTGAGAAGAATCAAAGTACGAAGCAGGGTGGGGTTGAGCGACCCAGCGTTGTACAGACGGATCCAAATGATTTCAGGCCTGTTTTCGTTTTCATCTCCTGACACTTTTAAGGCATCGAGTCCGTTGTCTGGCTTTGTTCAAACTGACGCAGTGGTGCTGAAGTGAAGGCTTTTCTACCATAAGGGACACATTAAAGGAGGCTCACATCTGAGCAGAAGCCTGTTTTACATGCCTATGTGAAATATGTCGTAGGGTTCAGACTTCAGCTTTCGCTCTCTGATATGATTTGCTAAAATGAAGTTGGTTAAACGCTGACAGCCAGGTTCTCCTGGCTCTGACTCTGAGGGGAGCTCCACAGGGAAATATGATTGATTGCATGGAAGTTGTGGTCACCCTTCTGTCATTGCCAGCTTTAATAAGCTCATGTAGTAGTTAACTGGACCAGCTGAGGATTAAAAATGCCTTGCAATCGGGCGTAGGCTCGATCATGGCTCCATCATGGCTCCAGTGGTCCACTTGGCTCAGAAAAACGTGAACATTTAAAAAAAAATATGTTCTTCACCACCACCCTGGAAAGGACTATACCGTATGCTTAATCTCTGATTCGGCTCGTTGGGTAATTCTAAAGGCGTTCATGCATTCAATCGGGGAAAACAGCACAGGTTGTGTTATGGCTGAAGAGCTGGTATTGGCTTCTACTAGCAGCTTCTGTTTTTCAGCCTAAGGGTCCTCCAGCGTCCTCTCACTTTGTCACATCTGATCAGTTCATTAGTACAGAGGTGTCAGTCGGGAGCATGTGTTTATGTGCACATTTGATGTCGGTGTAGTTCAAGATCAAGTCCACCCTCTTCAAAGTAAATGCACTTTGGAAATATGGAACCGGAAAATACAATTATTTTTAAATATAATAATATAAAATATTAATATAAATATACAAATTTTTATCAGATGTATGAAAAATATAAAATTTTGTTTGCTCATAATCTGACATGCATGCAAACTAATACAGATCTTTTTTTAAATAAAAAAATTACTTTGATTTAATAGATTTTTTTGTATTTAATCGCTATTATAATTTTGTTGCACAATAGATTACATACAGGACAAGGACGTTTTAAACACATGTTTATGAAAAATTAAGGTAATTTGCATAAACGTTTATCAAGATGGAAATCTTTTGACATTATATTGACGTGCGGGATTGATGAAATGGTGTGTTATTGATGGATGAATGCACGGTGCGTGTAGGGGGTGTGGCCTCAGTGACCCTGCAGTAAGTGTGCATGTGATTGATGAATCTGCAGGTAGAAATCCAACTGAAACTGGTTGTTCCAACCAAAAATATTCTTCAAGACTGATTTCTTTCAACTACATTGAGTTCTTATAGGCTCACCTGCAATTTTGTAAATTCCCAGTTTATTCTCATTGATTCCCATGGAAACATTGTAGTCTTGAAAACTCCCTGAATTTTGCAACCGTATTCGTTATTCACTTTCGCTTTATTGCCAAAAGCCTTCAAAGAGTCCTCGGTCTCATCCTTTACACGATCGCGCTCTTTTTAGAGGCTCGCTTTAATTCCGAGGAAGTATTGAGATACGCTACTCGCAGAGTTCGTTCTTTGATGCGTGATTGCTTTTATCTTCTCCCTTTCTGAGAGCTCAGCAGGTGCTTTTTTGCATACACGGGCCACAGTGCGCTACACTCAACAAACGCTTGCTCTCGGTTTGACCGAGATGAAAGACAACTAAATAATACATTATCACTTTAAAGGCCCTTTGCACACAGAATGCATCATGTATGAAAAGGACTTTGCATGATGAAGTTTCTAAACATGTGCACCTATGACAATATCCACACTTATACGTTTACATTTGAAAAGACGGCATCGGTCAACGGAAAAAAACCCAAGGCTTGCAAAAAACTTACCTTCAAAGTCATCGCCGTGACGTTTGCTCATGCGCACTATGAGCGTTTTCAGACGTTTTGGTGTAAATTAGCAACTTTTGGGAAACGAAAATCGAAAGATTTTAATCGAAAGTGTGGACGCAGAGCATTTTTTTGACTAATTTATCCGGAGTAGTGTAAACGTGGCCTATGGAAGTCTGATGACAGTTAAAACGTATCAATAACAGACAGGATATTTGGTTAAAATGGTTCCATATAAAATTACATACTGGAAGCCGATGGGAATAGATCATTATTTATGCAACAAAACTAAATGAAATGGCTTCTATATGGCTACAATGAACAGATACCTATTACCCTTCCTATTCACATAACCCTTGAAGAACCCTTTTTCAGGGGTTTACCTGATAGGACACAAAATATATGATACAGTATTTTTATAGGCTGGATTACACTTTTATGAGAAGTGGTAGCTCACTGGTTAAGGCTCTGGTCTACTGATCGTAAGGTTGGGAGTTCAAGACCTGATATTGCCAAAATGCCACTCTTGGGCCCTTGAGAAAGGCCCTTAACCATATGTGTGTACTCAAGGGGAGATGTATCCTCTTTGACCCCAGCAAATTCACTGTGCTGTAATGTATATGTGAAAAATAAAAGCTCTTCTTCTTATGGATAAAATATTTCTTTTTTTTTTTTCTCTGTTTTTCAGGACTGAAAAAAACAAAGCCCTGTAGAAGCCTGCATCTCTAAAGCATCAGCAAGAGCGTGTGACCAGCACTCAAGATCTCCCTACAGACCTTCAGCATGAAGAGAATTGTTATTTTCACTCCACTGCTCTCCATCTGCCTCGTTCTGATTGCATGTCGCAGTTGCCTGGCATCGTCGTTCTGCCCTGCGCAGTGTGTTTGTGAAACGCGTCCATGGTACACCCCTCAGTCAGTGTACCATCAGGCGAAGACTGTGGACTGTAATGAACTCCATCTAAGCACCGTCCCAAGAAACATATCCTCTGACACTCAGGTGCTGCTTCTCCAGAGCAACAACATCTCTGTGGTGACTTCAGAACTGCGGACTCTTGTTAACCTCACCGAGTTGGACCTCTCTCAGAACCACTTTACACAAATCCGAAATGTTGGTCTGGGAAACTTAACTCAGCTGGTCACCCTTTACCTGGAGGAGAATCAAATCAAAGAACTACCTGATTTCTGCATGAAAGATTTAATCAGCTTGGAAGAGCTTTATATTAACCATAACCAGATCTCCTCAATTGGCCCACATGCCTTTTCTGGTTTAGGGAACTTGCTTAGGCTCCATCTAAATTCAAACAAATTGGTGGCTATTGATAGTCAATGGTTTGAAACCCTTCCGAACCTGGAGATCCTCATGATAGGTGAGAACCCTATACTTGGATTGGAAGACATGAACTTTCGCCCTCTTGCTAAATTGCACAGTTTGGTACTAGCTGGCATGGGCCTCAGGGAAATACCTTCTGGAGCTTTTCAAGGACTCGAATACCTAGAGAGTCTGTCATTTTTTGATAACAAATTGACAGAAGTGCCCAGAGATGCACTGCGTGCTCTGCCGAACCTGAAGTTCCTTGACCTCAACAAGAATCCGATTGTGTATGTGAAGGCAGGTGACTTCCGCGACTTTGCCCACTTGGAAGAGCTCAGCATGAACAACATGGAGGAGCTTGTGGCTGTGGAAAGAAATGCATTTTCAAACCTCCCACAGATGGCCAAGTTGGAGGTTTACAACAACCCTCGTCTGTCCTACATCGACCGCGAAGCTTTCCGCGGCATGGCTAGCTTGCGCACTTTGCTCTTTCACAACAATGACCTCACGCTCCTTCCTCGTGACGTTATAGCCTCCTTCCCCAACCTGGATGAGGTTAGCATACACAGCAACCCTCTCAGGTGTGATTGCCTCGCAATATGGGGGCCAATCTTCGGCAATCAGTCGAGTCTTAAGCTTCTGGAATCCAAGCTGACTATGTGTGCTTCTCCTCCAAACCTGGTAGGGCACGCTCTCCAGAAAATAGCATCAACAAATTGGGACACAGCGAGTAACACCTGCCTGCCTGTCATATCTCTGAATATTTTCCCTCCCAAGCTTAACGTCACAGCTGGCCAGCCTCTGACACTTAACTGCCGCGCTGTGGGTGACCCTGTCCCTCAGTTCTACTGGGTAACCCCTACCGGTGACAAAGTCACCTCAGAAGTGGCATCACCAGCACTGAATGATGGCAACAGTGTCCTGAGAAAGCACAGACTGCAGGACCAGGGTACTCTCGAGATTCTCCATGTTGAACCAGAGGATGCTGGTTTGTATACATGTGTGGCATGGAATACAGAAGGTGCAGACACCCGGAGTGTGTCTGTGTATGTGGACAAGACTAACTGGCATGATGACCGTCAGAGAGCCACCCAGCAAGGTGGAAAGAACACCACTGGAGCCCTGGTAATTCTTGCAAAAGTCGTCCATGCGCAATCTGTAGTATTGGAATGGAAGGTTTACCCAACTAGCCGGGTCTCCACCCATGAGACGCAACAACCCAAGTGGCTCAGTGCTACCATGAGAATTAACAACCCTCACATTAGCTACACCGCAAAGGTCCCGGTGGATGTTCAAGAATACAACCTGACGCACCTGTTGCCCTCAACAGAGTACCAAGTCTGCCTGACCATGGCATCAACAGAGCAGCAAACTCAGCAGTCCTGCATCAATATCACCACCAAAGAAGCCAGCTTTGCTGTAGAGATAGTTGCCCAACCAAGCAATGTTGCCCTGGCAGCAGTGATGGGCTCCATGTTTGCCATCTGTATCATGGCGTTGCTGGTTTTCTATATGGGAAGACGTATAAAGCAGAAGTCGTGCCATCATTCGTTGAAGAAGTACATGCAACACGCCACCTCGATTCCCCTGAATGAGCTCTACCCACCTCTCATCAACCTGTGGGAAAACGAAACTGAGAAAGAGAAAGAAGGCTCGGTTGACCCTCACAGCTCACAGATAGACACCTCAAAGACATACATGTGGTAGTTCAGTACAGGATCCATAGAAAAGACATTAAGAGACACTTTAAACAAAGTATGTATGGTGCTGTACATAGACTATAATTGTACGTAGTTACTTACTAAGATGTCATTGTGAAAGATGTATTTTTAGACTGTATACCCCTCTATAACTGGAACAACTCTCTACTTATTCGAGTATTCGGGTTGTGAAGAGGTTATTTACAGAGTAGATTAATTTTTTTTAAGTGCCCAGCCAAACACACCCCTGCAATAATCTCGCATTACATTTCTGTCAGCGGTTTTAACATTTAGCATGCGAATATCTTAAATAATAATAGCATTATTTACAAGGTGGTATCTAAAAGTTTGGAGACTCGCTCCGTTTACAAGAAAGTACTATATTTATCTAAGTTTACACACTTATCACCTTCAAAATAGTCCCCTTGCACAGAAATACAGCGCTACCAGCGTTACTGCCACCTCTGGAATGCGTCCTGGAAGTCTTCTTTTTGAAGCGTGTCAAGCACCTTCTGAGATTCGCGCTGCATCTCCGCAACGGTGTCAAAAGGCCGACCTTCAAGCTGGATCTTCATCGAAGTCCCGAGTAGGGTGGCTGCGGAAGTGAGATCATGTTGCGCTCTGTGACTGTGCGTGCAGCCTTGTGCTGCCATCTGTTGGCGTGTTACAAAAATAGTCCCTGAAATTCTTGATGCCGCCTCGTATCGTCATAGAAACATTAACATTGGTCCGAACCGAAACCTTATTGTCACTGCGCAGGCTGTAGTCCAGGTTGCGTATTTTGGATTTCTTGCATGTGTTCTTTGCATGATGTTTCATTTTTTTCTTAAAAAGTACCTTCGTTTTTCCTCACATCTCAAAATACAACGATGTGAGAAGGTGGAACGCACACACCTTAACCAATTCGCACCTTCACGTCTGTATCCATTTCTCAACGAATTTCACAAAACCCCTCTGCCAGCTGTTGTAGGAAAATAGTTGTTACCTGCAAATTAATTCGCTGTTGAGCATAATTAATAACTGCAACAGCAACAATGCAGCTATATTTCTTCACCTTTTACTTTTGGATCTCACTTTTGAACTGGGTCTTTTGGAATGTAGATATTTTTACTGTTCCGCATTCTTTTTTTTCACTTGGTAGGTTTAATCAGGTTTTTATGCAGACACCTGGTGTCGTTTATATCGTTTATATCACTTAAAAAAAAAATAACAGTGCTCACATCTAAAAATCATGGGATCCTGACACAGATACGGTGTTGTTTTGGCTTTAAACTCCAGCACAAAGAATTGAATTTTAACAGCTTTTTTTTTAGAAGCTATGTGCTTTTCCCCCTATAATCCTCCAACACTACAACTCAGTGTAAATAATCACCAAATTGTGAGTGTTTGAACACTTTTAACACGTCCCCAACACTTTCCCGAATCAGTATACATTAGTTTATAGTTGAAGACATTTATTTCGTTAAGAGTATACTGCTTTTTTGTTTGGAAAAACTCTAGAGAAGAAGGAGAAGCACCACAGAACGTGGTCTGAAACACAAAACATTATCCGCTGTATATCTCAAGACAGGGAGAGCTAGTGAACTCGAGGCAGAAGGCCAACTCAAGGCAGAGTAAGCTAGCTAACTTAACGCAGAGCTAGTTCTTTCAAGGCACGAAGAGCTAATTCAAGCCAGAGAGAGCTAGTAAACTCGAGGCAGAAAGCTAACTCAAAGCTAAGTTAACTTGCTAATTTAAGGCACAGCTAGTTAATTCAAGGCAGAGATAGCTAGTGAACTTGAGGCAGAAAGCTAACTCAAAGCTAAGTGAACTCGCTAATATAAGGCACAGCTTGTTAATTCAAGGCAAAGATAGCTAGTAAACTCGAGGCAGAAAGCTAATTCAAAGCAAAGCGGCTAATTTAAGGCAGAGCTAGTTAATTCAAGGCAGAGATAGCTATTGAACTCGAGGCAGAAAGCTAACTTAATGCAGAGCAAGCTAATTTAAGGCACAGCTAGTTATTTCAAGGCAGAGAGAGCTAGTAAACTCGAGGCAGAATGCTAACTTAATGCAGAGAGAGCTAATTCAAGGCAGAACGCGCTAGCTAGCCCAAGTCTGTTCCACCACTAAAGGTGTGTAGCGTCACCATAACGCACATTACATTTATCCGTAGCTGTGAGAGGATAATAAGAGGATTTTGTTCTGGATAATCTGGACATGCTCAGGAGCCTAAAACCAATCTGTCCAATTTTGCTACTAAATTCTCATCATTTTATTCCAGAGCGACCTACAGAAGTGCTTTGAAAGTGCTTTATTTTTCTTCATCGGAAAATTTTAGAAATTCTGATGCTGGTTTATGAGGACACATGCTGGTTTATGAGGACACAGACTCACAACTCACAGACAACTCACAGACTCACAACACTCACTTATAATAACTCTCTTCTGGGAAGATCTTTCACTAGATTCTGGTCCTCAGTCAGCCAGTTGTAGGTGAGGTGAGGAGGCCTGGAATGCAGTCAGCATGAACAATTCAACAATAGGGTTTATAGCTCTGTAGCAAGAGGTCTTACACTCCAACTCATATCTTCACGGAGCTGGATATTCGCACAGGCACATTGTCATGAACAGGATCCACAGACGTTCTGCACAATTGTGTTCCTCCAAATTAATGCTAACAGTTTGAGGAGGAACCAGGTCAGGTGTCCCAATACATTTGTTTTTATATTGTGTTTCTCTTGATAATACACACATGACTCTCTACAAACACTTTAGCAGATTTTCCTCCACAGTTGAAAGCAGTGTCGATTTGACAATCGATCTTCACACACTTACTGACATCTAGTGGCTTCACGCTGGTCTTGATATGAGGTTCTTACGCTCCTCGTGATGCAAGAGCGAAGCACCTGATTCCTATCATGCCTGGATCCGGATCATTTGTTTTTTATTCTTGTTTATGATTTATGAAATTACTCATATTTCCCAGAAAATACTTGTGTGATTCCCAAAGAACTCTCGACCATTTTTTCCCCCCAAACTCAGTGTGTGTGTGTGTGTGTGTGTGTGTGTGTGTGTGTGTTTACAGACACACATATTTTTCATTTTCCTTCATATTAAATGCATGCTTTTTTTTTTTCGCCACATTTCCTTTTTTTTATTATTTTATTTGTTTGATTTTCATTCAATTTCTGCAGCAATAAAAGAAAAACTTCACACTACAAAAGAGTACATTTAGATATTTTTATATATATATATATATATATATATATATATATATATATATATATATATATATATATATATATATATATATAATTTTGTGAATGAAATGAAATACGGGAGTGCTTGTTTTTTTGTTTTGTTTTTTCTTATATGATAAATTTTTGAATTCAAGAATGGTCAAATTTGTTGTATTGTCACTTATAAAAAAATAATTGATGAGAATTTGAAGCCGGAATAAATCTGGGGAAGCAGGAATCTAAAGTAAACTCTGTTCTCATGTGCAAATTATTATTAAAATGATTATAATAAATTCTTATTTGAACCAAAGATGAGACATCATCAGATAAACCCAAAAGACTTTTACATTTTTGTTTTTATATATATATAAATATATTACTCTGTTTGTTATTACTCTGAATATTAATACTTGGAATTTGTGTGGATTATTACCAGGATTTGTTTTCTTTCTTTTAAATGAATGATGTAAATCAGACAGATGAAGGAGTGTGTTGTGGTGGTGAGATGCTGATGTTTTTGGTCCTGTTCTCCAGGCTGGGTTCGGATGTTTGCGTTCTCTCAGTGAATAGCAGGGTATTTTTTAATAGACTGAGACACTTGTTATATTTGCAGTTAGGTCCAGTGACACTGTTGAAGCGTATCGGTGTTTGTTCAGTAGAACAACAGTGAGTGTACGCAGAAACACTGGAAAGAAATAAACACTTATATCACAGAGCTGCTGTTGTGTGGTCATTCCTCACACGTAGAAACATGGAATTAAATCATATATACACAATATCTCACAAAAGTATGTGCACCCCTCACATTTCAGCAACCGTTGTAGTGTATCTTCTCAAGGAACAATACGATAGACACTTGCATATATTTTAGTCAATGTGCAGTTTTTGTAGCAGTTAAAACTATTTTCAAAGTGTGAATACTTTGTGTGAACACCATCGTTCACCAGCACTGCTTTAATCATCCTGGGTATGGAATTCACCAGAGCTGCTGGTTGTTAGACACATGGAGCTTCTACACCTTCCGCTTGATGATCCACACAGATGCTCAATAGTGTTCAGGTCTGTAGACACACTTGCCCACTCCTCACCAGGGCTTTGCCATACATGCTGGACAACATTTGAGCCAAACAGGTTCTCATCAGATCACAGGACATGGTTCCAGTAATTCATGCTCTTGGACAGGTTTTCTTCAGCAAACTATTTGTAGGTTTTCTCATGAGCAGCTTCAGAAGATGCTCCTTCTGGCCTGCAAACCAACTTGTTGCAGTGTGTGGAGCACTGACGAGTGGACCTTCTGCTTCTGCAACCTCTAAAGCAATGCTTCTCTGATGGACCCTTGTGAGGTCTGTTCCAAATGGAACCCGTCTCAGAAAACCTCTGTATGACCCTGGCCAACTCAGTTTTAGGGTGTTACTGATCTTCTTATAGCAGTGAGAGCAATAAAGGATGCAGAGAGAAATGTGTTGACTGGTAAGGAGAGTGTGTTGAGAAGATGGAGGGAGTATTTTAAGCAGTTGATGTATGAGGAAAAAGAAAGAGAGAGTGTTGGATGTGTAGATGGTGAAGCAGGAAGTAGATAGGATTAGTAAAGAGGAAGTGAGAGCAGCGATTAAGAGGATGTAGAGTGGAAAGTCGGTAGGACCAGATGACATACCGGTAGAAGCATGGAGATGTTTAGGAGAGAGTTAGAGGAGTTGTGGTACTGTAAGATAAAGTCAGGTGTGTCAGAGAAGTATGTGAGGGTGATGCAGGACATGCATGAGGACAGTGTGACAGCAGTGAAGTGTGCAGTAGGAACGAGAGAACGGTTTATGGTGGAGGTTGGACTGCATCAAGGATCGGCTCTGAGCCCTTTCTTGTTTACAGTGGTGATGGACAGGTTGACAGACGAGGTCAGACAGGAGTCTCCATGGTCTATGATGTTGCAGGGAGATAAGGTGGAGAAGGAGGAGGAGTTCAGGTACCTGGGGTCAACAGTGCAAAGTAATGGAGAGTGTGTTAGAGAAGTGAAGAAAAGACAAGAGGTGGAGCTGGAGGTAGCAGAGCTGAAGATGTTGAGATGTTCATTGGGAGTGACGACGATGGACAGGATTAGAAATAAGTTTATTAGAGGGACAGCACATGTAGGACGTTTTGGAGACAAGGTGAGGGAGGTGTGATTGACATGGTTTGGACGTGTGCAATGAAGGAACATGGGGTATATCATGGGGTAGGAGAATGCTGAGGATGGAGCCACCAGGAAGGAGGAAAAGAGGAAGACCAAGGAGGAGGTTAATGGATGTAGTGATTTGCATCTTTGTGGGGAGCAACAATTCTAATTCTAAAATCCTCTTTACCATGAGGTCCATGTAGAACATCCAGTGGTCAGTATGAGAGAATTGGACTCAAAGCACCAAATTTTAACTGCTCTAATACACAAAACACACATTTGTATGGTTCTGACAGGCAGACAAGAACATCAACATGATGAATAGGACACGTGGCTTTACATGTTTACACCACATACAGCTGTTTTCACTTTTGTTGCCAGTTGTTTAGACAAAATAGCTGAATGTTGTTATTATTAGAGGACAGTACATTTGTATTGCTGTACAAGCTGCACATTGACTCCTCTAAAATATATCCAAGATTCATTTCTATAGTATTGTCTCTTGAGAACATATAATAATGGTTTATTATATATACTGTTATTAAATAAATTAATATCACACATTTACAGCTTTCACATGAGAGGAACTGAAAACATGACTTTCACACAACATTCACTTTCATAAGGATGGATGGAAAGAAGAAAAGAAAGAAAGATAGTAAGAAATGTGGATAGATAGATAGATAGATAGATAGATAGATAGATAGATAGATAGATAGATAGATAGATAGAATATAATATATTTATATAATAATTGGTTATTTTTTAAATCTGTACATTCAGGTTTTTTTTCAACCATGAGTCCAGACAGTGAGCACAGTGTGACTGTTATAATTACTCTATGTGGAAAAAGCTGTTAGAGAAATAATTAAAAAAAAAAGAAAAGAAAAATAAGCACAGTGAGAAAAAGGGGAACGGATAAAGGATGTTTTTTTCATCGAAAAGAAATAACATAATAAATGTACAGCTGCATCTTAATAAATTTCATACAAAAAGTGAAACTCATATTATAGATTATAGATTCGTCACACACTGATACATTTCAAGTGTTTATCTCTTTAAATTTTGATGATTTCGGCTCACATTTAACAAAAACCCACCAATTCAATATCTCAGAAAAATCTTAAACTTCATAAGACCAAGCAAAAAAAAAAACATTTTGAGTGAATTGTTGGTCTTCTGGAAAGTCTGTTTATTTACTGTATCTGTACTCAATACTTGGTCGGGTCTTCTTCTGCTTTAATGAATGCCTTAATTGGGCGTGGCATGGAGGTGATCAGTCTGTGGCATGGAGGTGATCAGACTGTGGCATGGAGGTGATCAGTCTGTGGCATGGAGGTGATCAGACTGTGGCATGGAGGTGATCAGTCTGTGGCATGGAGGTGATCAGTCTGTGGCATGGAGGTGATCAGACTGTGGCATGGAGGTGATCAGACTGTGGCATGGAGGTGATCAGTCTGTGGCATGGAGGTGATCAGTCTGTGGCATGGAGGTGATCAGACTGTGGGTGGTATAAAAGCCCAGGTTTTTTTTGGCAAGTGGCCTTCAGCTCATTTGAATTTTTGGTCTCTTGTTTCTCATTTTCCTGAACCCAGCCATTAAGGTGGCACAAGCCAGTGCACTCTTAGTGCCGGTCTAAAGTCCGGATAAATGGGAAGGGTTTGTGTTACGAAGGGTATCCAGCATAAAACATGTACCAAATCAAATATGTGGATCACGAATCAGAATTTCATACCAGATCAGTCAAGTCCCGTGTTACCAACAACCACCACATGTATTGTAGCCAACAGGGTACTGGTGGAAACTGGGCTACTGTTTGCCGAAGGAGGAGAAGGAGAGGAGGAAGACGTCTACAGAGAGATCAGAAAAAGAAGTGTAGGAGAGTGGAGGTTCGGGTTGGTACTTTAAATGTTGGTAAAGGGAGTGAGATAGCTGATATGAATGGAATGGTGCGGTTGTAGGGAGGAGAGGTGGAGAAGGTGGAGGAGTTCAGGTACCTGGGGTCAACAGTGCAAAGTAATGGAGGGTGTGTTAGAGAAGTGAAGAAAAGAGTGCAGGCAGGGTGGAGTGGGTGGAGAAGAGTGATAGCAGGAGTGATTTGTGATAGAAGAGTATCTGTGAGAGTGAAAGGGAAAGTTTATAGGACTGTGGTGAGACGTGAGATGTTGTATGGATTAGAGACAGTGGCATTGAGTAAAAGACAGAAGGTGGAGCTGAAGGTAGCAGAGCTGAAGATGTTGAGATGTTCGTTGGGAGTGACGACGATGGACAGGATTTGAAATGAGTTTATTAGAGGGACAGCGCATGTAGGACTTTTTGGAGACAAGGTGAGGGAGGTGTGATTGAGATGGTTTGGACATGTGCAGAGGAGGAACATGGGGTATATCAGTAGGAGAATGCTGAGGATGGAGCCACCAGGAAGGAGGAAAAAATGGAAGACCAAGGAGGAGGTCTATGGATGTGGTGAGGGAAGACATGCAGGTAGTTGGTTTAAAAAAGGCAGATGTAGAGGACAGGGGGTGTGGAGACGGATGATCTGCTGTGGCGACCCCTGATGGGAGAAGCTAAAAGAAGAAGCTTCTCATTTTTCTCTTGACAATACCCTGTAGATTCTCTAAGGGGTTCAGGCCTGGTGAGTTTGCTGGCCAGTCAAGCACATCAACACCATGGTAATTTAACCAACTTTTGGTGCATTTGACAGTGTGGGCAGATGCCAAATCCTGCTGGAAAATAAAATCAGCATCTTCATAAAGATGTGGCAGCCGAAGGAAGCATGAAGTGCTCTAAAGCTTCCTGGTAGACGGCTGTGCTGAGCTTGGACTTGATAAAACACAGTGGACCAACACCAGCAAATGACATTTCCCAAACCACCACTGACTGTGCAAACTTTACACTGAAACTCAAGCAGCTTGGATTCTGTGCCTCTTCTCTCTTCTTCTTCCAGACTCTGGGATTTAGATTTCCAAATAAAATTTTATTTAATCTGAAAAGATGACTTTGTCCCACTGAGCAACAGTCCAGTCCTTTTTGTCCCCAGGTAAGACACCTCTGATGTTGTCTTTGGTTCAGGAGACATGAGGAATGAGTCAGTTGTAGCCCATGGAGACGTCTGTGTGCGGAGGCTCTTGAAGCATTGACTCCAGCTGCAGTCCACTCTTTGTGAATCTCCACATATTCTTGAATGAGCTTCGTTTCATCTTTTTCTATCACATTTTTTCCTTCCATTCAATTTTCAATCAATGTGCTTGGATCCAGCAGTCTGTGAACAGCAGCTTCTTTAGCGATGACCTTTAGTGTCTCACTCTCCATGTGCAGGGGGTCAATCATCATCTTCTGGACAACTGTCAAGTCAGCAGTTTTTCCCCCATGATTGTGGAGGCTGGACCAGACTGAGACACCATTTAAAGGCTCTGGAAACCAGTGCAGGTGTTTGGAGTTAATGAGCTGATTAGAGTGAGACACCACGAGACTCCAATATTCAACTTTTTCACAATATTCTCATTTTCTGAGGTTTTTTATTAGCTGTAAGCCAAAATCATCAAAATTTAATAAATAAACACTTTAAATATATCAGTCTGTGTGTGATGAATCTATATAATATACCAGTTTCACTTTTTGTATTCAATTACTTAAATAAATAAACTTTAAATTTATATTCTAATTTATTAAGATGCACCTGTATGTATTAATGATAATAATAATAATAATAATAATAATAATAATAATAATAATAATAATAATAATAATTAACCCAGTGCACAAAGCCAGCTCCATGAAGATTTGCTATACATGTGGTGGAGCTGAAGATCTCCTGCTGTAGACCTCAAAACCTTTTGAAGGTCACCTACATCATTACCTGACTTTATTAATTGGCTGAATGAATCTCTATAATCACACTCCAAAATCTAGTGGAACATGTTCCCAGAGGAGTGGAGGTTATTATAACAGCAAATGGAGGCCATGACTCTTTGGTTTTTTTAATGTCTGCTCTGAAAATCTAAAATCTGAAAACCAGTTGAACTTTCAGTATCAAGACTGACATAAGAATCAAAAGGAAAAGAAGGTGGCATGAAAAACGAAGAGTGGATGTTTTTTTTTTTTTGCAGTCCACAATATATTAAATACAGCATAACACAACACAAAATCTATCCTTTCTAATGTATTAGTATGAGAGTACTAACACTGCTAGCTTATGGACTTGCATACTATTTGGTGTGATAGTATGTGACTCAGGCGAGCATACTATCCAGCATACTGCGACTCTTGAATACTATCCAGAATGTTAGTATGAGAATAATGACATTGCTATCTTATGGACTTGCATACTCTTTAGTATGCAACTGAAGACAGAGCCCGTTTCCGTTCTTGCATACTATCCAGAATATAAGTGTGAGAATAAAAACAGTAAATTTATAGACCTGCATACTATTTAGTGTGGCAGTATGAAATTAAATAGTAGCCAGTTATATACTATCTGGTGTTATGTGAATAATATCAGTCAATTAAAGTAAATTAATTAATATACTTGCATACTATCTAGTAATTTAGTATGGAAATAAATACAGTGATTTAATACTATTTAGTGCAGTAATAATTACATACTAGCCAGTTTAGCCTTGCGTACTATTTAGTACAGTAGTATATTAAGGACGTTATCCAGTTTCTGCTCTTGTATACTATTTAGTGCAATAGTATGAAATTAAATACTATCAACTTGCATACTTGCATACTATTTAGTGTACTTTTTGAATGATGCCTACTACTTTTTAGTAAGCAAGTATTAAATCGTGGACGTTGCCTTGGACACTTAAGAGGAAGAAGAAGAAAAAACCCGGCTGCAGAGCGGAAGTGACGTATGCACGCCGTCAGCCGTGTGTTGATGTTTTGTGGAGAGCGGACGGGAAGCAACGGCAGCGGCTTTGTTTTTGTCCCCTACCCGCGTCGCCCCTTTTCGCCGTTTAAAAGCCGTTCGGGTGTCCGCCGAAGCGCTCCCGGAGGCGGACACGGACACTGGAGGACGACACGGCGGCTCCCGGTCGAACGCGAAGACGTTTTAACGGGAGGACAGTCGGTTCTCTGTCCCCCTCTCCTCTTTCCTTCCTTCCTTCCCCTTCTCTCCCCCACCTCCCCGACCCCGATCTGCTTTAAATAAACGACTGGCGAGCCGACATGACGATTCTGCCCAAGAAGAAGCCGAGCTCGACGGTCGGCGTGTCCGATCACAACGATGAGTCCGACCGACGGAGCGGTTCCGACGCGCACCCGCACCCTCATCCGCACACGCATTCCCACGCCGTGCGGACGGGCGCCAGGCCCAGAGCTTCTCCGCCGCCGTGGTCGTATCAGACCGCTCCGCCTTCGTCCAGGGAGGACCGGCGGAATGAGCCGAGCTCCCGGCCGCAGCAGGCCTCGCCTCCGCCCGTGAGCTCGGGCTCCCCGGCCGGCCCGGGAGACGGCAGCGGGATCTCAGGTGTTCGTGGAGACCTCGCCGGCGGGGTCGGATGCGGTGGCGCTGGTGGGATCGGGATCGGGAGCTGCTGCTCCGGCCCGGGGCTTAGCAAGAGGCGGCGTCAGGCGACTTGCACCGGAGGAGTCGCAGGCGGAGGCACCGGACCCGGCGTGTCTGGAGGCGGCGGCGTTGGTCCGAGCTCGGATGCTGAGGAAGGCGCAGGTTACAACAGCGAGGATGAGTACGAGAACGCCTCCCGACTCCAGTCCGAGGATCCGGCCACGGTCGAGCAGGTAAAGCGCAGCATGCTAACTAACTAGCATCCTAGCTAGCTAAACAATTAGCACCGAACGTCAACAACCGCCTTAAATATACGTCCGATCGAAATTTAACTTTTGTTATTCATAATTTTAATAAAATGTCAGAATTTAATCGTGATTTTTATTAAAAAATGTGGGAGAGATTTATCGATTTGAGCGAATCTGAATCTGAATGAGCTAGCATCGGGGTTTATAGCGAGCAGGAAGCATCGCTTTCTCACATTCTCACTTTTAAAAAGACTTTCACACAACAGACCTGATCTAAAGTCTTATTAAAGTTTATATCAACTTTATATTTACCTTCAATTAGCGTTTAAATGATTATTAAAACATTTAAAAACAAACAGGGAGGAACTGCAGTGGCCCTCTCCTGTCACTTCAACACTCTGATTTACTGTATAAACACGTTTATTTATATTTATTTATAATTAAGAATAATACTTCATGTAATATAGATGTATATAATTAGATAATATCTATATATTAGAATAAGAACACTGTCAATTTATGAAATTGCATACTATTTAGTGCAGTAGTATGCAATAATGTGTTCAGATAATGTAACCGGATCTAAACTTGCATACTATTTAGTGTAGTAGTATTTAAATAGGAACGTAGTTGAATCTCGACTTGCATACTATTTAGTGTAGTAGTATGCAATAATGTGTTCAGATAATGTAACCGGATCTAAACTTGCATACTATTTAGTGTAGTAGTCTGCTAGGACATTGTTTCTGTTCTTGCGTACTATCTAGTAAGTTAGTAGGAGAATACGAGCAGTCAATTTATGGGCTTGTATACTACTTAGTGTGTTAGTAAGCGACTTGGAAATAGTCGGATCTGATCTACCATTAATGCAGTAGTATGTTTATTATTATTATTATTATTATTATTATTATTATTTAGTTTTATTGCAAACTCATGAAACCAGTGTTACCGGTTATAAGTATTTTAATGATAGATACCAAGCTAATAATAAAGTAGCTACCAGCGTAAAATAAATTACCCGAATGTTTACATTGTAAAATACACGCACATTAGATGCCCATTAAACAAAATGTCACTGCGTCCAGACCAGACGGAGAAAAACGGAGCGGGGCAGCGTGGACATGAACCAAATCTGTAATGAGTGTTATTGAATTACTTGCATGTATTGAAATATTTCAGCTGTGTCTTGTCAGGTTTGGGGTCGTGGTTTAAGGAACTTCACACTTGTTTTTCGTGAGTTCTTCTAAGCGATTTGTGTCTAAACTCCTTATAGAATTCAGTAATATGTAATCTTGTGATTTCTTCCACTGTCACTTTAGAGATCTTTGTGTGAATGCTCCAGGGTGCTTACTTTGAAAAGTTCGACAGTACACATACTTGCATTCTATTTAGCGTGGTAGTATGCGACTAAGATTGTAGCCCTATCTGGTTTTGCATACAATTTAGTGTGGTAGTA
Organism: Silurus lanzhouensis; assembly: GCA_039877035.1. Classification (NCBI taxonomy): domain Eukaryota; kingdom Metazoa; phylum Chordata; class Actinopteri; order Siluriformes; family Siluridae; genus Silurus; species Silurus lanzhouensis. Next base: position 85,445 of record JBCEWE010000132.1, read on the forward strand.
TGCAATTTTGGTCTTCGCCTGTTTCTACTCTAGCATACTCTTTAGTGTAGTAGTATGTGACGATTAATCAACCGATGGTTTTTAAAATAGATACCGGATTTTAAAAAAAAGCATTTAAAATGGTACTGAACTTTATTATAAAAATAAATGTAATTTCAATGCTCTATACTTTGAAGACATTATAAGATGGCAAAGATGAAATAAGGTACAACGCAAGACAATCAAAACAAACAGCACGTGGTATCAGTGAGTCGCCTCTAGAGGCCGCTCTCGTACAGTATAATGACAGAAGACCTTCTCAGGGCTTCAGCGCAGACGCAACCCGGAAAAACTAACGATATGGATTTTTACTGATAGTCGATAGATTCAGCAATCCGCTATCGCTGCTGATTAATTGAATAATGCAATAATAATAATAGCAAAACCGATAGATTGGTCAACCTTTAATATTTACTGAGGTGGTTTAGGGCATTGTCAGTTTCTGATCTTGCATACTATTTGGTGAGTTAGTGTAAGAAGAAGAAAATATATGGACTTGCATACTGTTTAGTTAGGTAGAATGTGACTTGGAATATACCCAAATCCGATCTTGCATACTATTTAGCTACTTATTGTGGCAGTATGAGAATAAAAACCCAGTCAATTTATGGACTTACATTCTATTTGCATACTTAATGTGATTAAGGACGTCGGCATAGATTCTGCGCTTGCATACTTTTCAGTAAGTTAGTATGAGAATAAGAGCACTCAATTTATGGACTTGAATACTGTCTAGTGTGACAGTATGCGACTAAGAATGTTGCCCAGATCTGGACTTGCATACTATTTAGTGTTTTAGTATGTGGCTTAAACAAACACAGATCTGGTCATGGATACTATTTAATGCTGCAGTATGCCATCAAGAATGTTGCCAGAGTTTCTGCTCTTGCGTACTGTTTAGTGTGAGAATAAGAACACTTAAAACTATGGTCTGGCATACTTTTTAGTGTGGTTGTATGCTACTTGGAACATAGCCGGATTCGGACTTGTATGCAGAATAGAAGCCTTTATTTATCACATATACATTACAGCACAGTGAAATTTGTTCTTCACATATCCCAGCTTGTTCAGAAGTTGGGGTCAGAGCGCCGGGTCAGCCATGATACAGCATCCCTGGAGCGCAAAGGGTCAAAGGCCCAAGAGTGGCAGTTTGGCGATGCTGGGTTTTGAACCCCGACCTTCTGATCAGTAACCCAGCACCTTAACCACTGAGCTACCACCTGTTGCTTAGTGTTGTAGTATGAGAATAATGAGCTTGCATACTATTTAGTGTGGTAGTATGCGATTTAGAACATGACTAGTGACTTTGTATAAGAATAAGAACATTCATGGACGTGCATACTATTTTGTGCGATAGTATGCGTCTTAAAATGTAGCTGGATTTACTCTTGCATTCTTTTTTAGTTAGTTAGTATGAGAATAAGAGCTAAAATCATGGACATGAATACTATTTAGTGTGGTAGTATGCATTTTAGGATCTTGCATTCTATCTAGTAAGTTAGTATGAGAATAGGCAGACTGTTTATTTATAGGCTTGTATACTATTTCATTTTGTGTTGATAGTATTCGACTTAGAACGAAGACGGATCTGTTCTTGTATACTTTATTGTGTGGTAGTATGCGAGAATGCGGTTGTTGGTACTATGACTGGTAAAGGGGGAGAGGAAGCTGATATGATGGAGAGGAGAAATGTAGATGTGTTGTCTGTTCAGTAAGCAGATGGTGGAATTTTGCTGGTACCGATCTTTAAGAATAAGGGAGATGTGCAGACCTGCAGTAACTACAGAGGAATAAAGTTGATCAGTCACACCATGAAGTTATGGGAAAGAGTAGTGGAAGCCAGGCTGAGAGAAGAGGAGAACATCTGTGAGCAACAGTATGGTTTCATGCTGAGGAAGAGCACCACATACGCATTATTTGCTTTGAGAATATTGATGGAGAAGTATAGAGAAGGTCAGAAGGAATTGCATTGTGTGTTTGTGGATTTAGAGAAAGCGTACGACAGGGTGGAGAGAGGAGTTGTGGTATTGTATGAGGAAGTCAGGTGTGTCAGAGAAGTATGTGAGGGTGGTGCAGGACATGTATGAGGACAGTGTGACAGCAGTGAAGTGTGCAGTAGGAACGACAGAGTAGACTGTAGGTTGGACTGCATCAAGGATCGGCTCTGAGCCCTTTCCTGTTTGCATTGGTAATGGACAGGTTGATGGATGAGGTCAGACAGGAGTCTTCATGGACTATGATGTTTGTGGATGATCTTGTGGTTTGTGGTGAGAGTAGGGAGCAGGTTGAGAAGATCCTGGAGAGGTGGAGGTACACACTGGAGAGAAGGGGAATGAAACTCAGTAGGAGTAAGACAGAGTACATATGTGTGTGAATGAGAGGGAGGGCAGTGGAGGGGTGCGGTTGCAGGGAGAAGAGGTGGAGAATGTGGAGGAGTTCAGGTACCTGGGGTCAACAGTGCAAAGTAATGGAGAGTGTGTTAGAGAAGTGAAGAAAAGAGTGCAGGCAGGGTGGAGTGGGTGGAGAAGAGTGATAGCAGGAGTGATTTGTGATAAAAGAGTATCTGTGAGAGTGAAAGGGAAAGTTTATAGGACTGTGGTGAGACCTGAGATGTTGTATGGTTTAGAGACAGTGGCATTGAATAAAAGACAGGAGGTGGAGCTGGAGGTGTTGAGATGTTTGTTGGGAGTGATGATGATGGACAGGATTAGAAATGAGTTTATTAGAGGGACAGCGCATGTAGGACGTTTTGGAGACAAGGTGGGGGAGGTGAGATTGAGATGGTTTGGACATGTGCAGAGGAGGGACATGGGGTATATCAGTAGGAGAATGCTGAGGATGGAGGAAAAGAGGAAGACCAAGGAGGAGGTTTATGGATGGTGGTGAGGGAAGACATGCAGGAAGTTGGTTTGAAAGAGGCAGGTGTGGAGACAGATGATCTGCTGTGGCGCCCCCTAATGGGAGTAGCTGAAAGAAGATGAAGACTGGTTATTGAAGGTTATTGCCAGGTGGAAATGACACAAGTTGAAGCGTCTTGCGTTTTGCTCATGTGCAGTACAGAGACGTGAGCGTTTTCAGACATTTTGGTGTGGATGAGCAACTTATGGGGAAACAATAAATAAATAAAAAAAGATAGTGTAGATGCTGAGCTTTTTTAGACAAAAATGCAGTTGTCAAATGTGTTGGATTAGTGTAGGTAAAGCCTCCACCAGGGGTCGCTGAACACGTTTTTTCCTTTTCTCTGTGTACATCAGTGTGTTCAGTATGAATTCTTCTATACTGGGAGGAACAACAGGGGGCGACAATTTACACCCATCCTGAAGAGTGAATCAGACTTATATGAAGCTTTCTACTGAAATATAACCTCTCTTTCCCCTCCCCCCCCCCTCTCTCTCTCTCTGTCTTTTCTTTCTTTTCCTCATCCTTTTCTCATCATTTACTTCTCTATCTCCTTCCTCTGTTTCTATTTCTCTCTTTCACATCTTTCTTTTCCCTTCTCTCTCTTTCTCCTTCTTTCTCGCTCTCTGATTTCCCTTTTTTTCTTCTCTCTCTTTGTTTGTTTGCTCTTTGTTTTATCTATCTATCTATCTATCTATCTATCTATCTATCTATCTATCTATCTATCTATCTATCTATCTATCTATCTATCTATCTATCTTTCTTTCTTTTTTCTTTCTATCTTTCTTTCTTTGTTCGTCTCTCTGTCTCTTGCACACAATCTTTGTATCTCATCTCTTTCTGTCTCATTTTTTTTCTCTTTTTGAAAATCTCTCTTCCTCCATCTTCTATCTCTCTCTCTCTCTCTCTCTCTCTCTCTCTCTCTCTCAGCAGGAGCACTGGTTCGAGAAAGCACTTACAGAAAAAAAAGGCTTTGTGATAAAAAAAATGAAGGAAGACGGCGCATGTCTCTTCAGAGCTGTCGGTATGTAACAATTTACACACACACACACACACACACACACACACACACACACACACAAACTCCTCCAAATGTCTCCGTGATCATGAGGGAACATCAATCCTGCAACTGGAGATGAAGCGCCTCAAAGGGGCTGCAGTACCACTATCTGACACTCGGTGGCGCTCGTATTCCATGCTATGTGCTCAAATCTCCCCGTGATAAACTCCGCTTCTGTTTATGACAAAGTGCATTTCAACATCAGACTGAACGCCCTCTGCCCTGTCGAACCCCGGATCGTTTTTTTTCTCCCTTGCTTGTGTTTTTTGCACTTACCTGCAGAGGCAGTAAGGAGCTGTGAGAGGGTGTGAGGAGCTGTGAGGGACTGTGAGGGACAGTGAGAGGCTGTGAGGGACAGTGAGAGGCTGTGAGGGACATTGAGAGGCTGTGAGGGACATTGAGAGGCTGTGAGGTGCTGTGAGGGACATTGAGAGGCTGTGAGGGACATTGAGAGGCTGTAAAGGGCTGTGAGGGACATTGAGAGGCTGTGAGGGACATTGAGAGGCTGTGAGGGACATTGAGAGGCTGTGAGGGACAGTGAGAGGCTGTGAGGGACAGTGACAGCCAGTGAGGAGCTGTGAGGGAGCTGTAAGGGACAGCGAGAAGCTGTGAGGGACAGTGAGGGGCTGTGAGGGACAGCGAGAGGCTGTGAGGGACAGCGAGGGACAGTGAGGGGCTGTGAGGGACTGTGGGAGGCTGTGAGGGGACAGTGAGAGGAGGACAGTGAGAGGCAGGAGAGCTGTGAGGACAGTGGAGCTTAGGACAGTGAGAGGCTGTGAGGACAGTGGAGCAGTGAGGGCTGTGAGGGACAGTGAGAGGCTGTGAGGTACAGTGAGAGGCAGTGAGAGGCTGTGAGGGACAGTGAGAGGCTGTGAGGTACAGTGAGAGGCTGTGAGGTACAGTGAGAGGCAGTGAGGAGCTGTGAGGGACAGTGAGAGGCTGTGAGGTACAGTGAGAGGCAGTGAGGAGCTGTGAGGGACAGTGAGAGGCTGTGAGGTACAGTGAGAGGCAGTGAGGAGCTGTGAGGGACAGTGAGAGGCTGTGAGGAGCTGTGAGGGACAGTGAGAGGCTGTGAGGAGCTGTGAGAGGCAGTGAGGAGCTGTGAGGGGACAGTGAGGAGCTGTGAGGTACAGTGAGAGACAGTGAGAGGCTGTGAGGGACAGTGAGAGGCTGTGAGGGACAGTGAGAGGCTGTGAGGGACAGGGAGAGGCTGTGAGGTACAGCGAGAGGCTGTGAGGGACAGCGAGGGGCTGTGAGGGACAGCGAGCGGCTGTGAGGGACAGCGAGGGGCTGTGAGGGACAGCGAGAGGCTGTGAGGGACAGCGAGAGGCTGTGAGGGACAGCGAGAGGCTGTGAGGGACAGTGAGGAGATGAAAGACAGAGGGATTTTTCTGTTTACATGAAACTCGCTGCTTCGCGCTTTCTGTTTCAGCCAGAACTTTTCCCCTCCAGCTGTAGATGTGACTCATTGGAAATGATTCGTTCAACATTTTACTCTTTATTTCTCATTTTGTCTCCACCTGCTTCTCTCATGACCCTTCTAATTCTTTATCTACACTGTGCAAAAGTTTGTACACAACTTTGACATTTAACAAAATATTTAGTGAACTGCAGGTAAATTTTTTTACATTTAATTTAAAGGGAAAAAAATGGTTTAATGCCCAGGAGAGTTTTTTAATAACTTTGTGGGCATGAAAGAAAAGTTATTATTATTATTATTATTATTTGAAATGAAAGATATTTTAAACCTTTTCCTTAATAAGTTCCTTAATATATGAATATATTCCTTAATATAGGAAAAAAAAAATTCCTTTTTATTATATATATATATATATTTCCTTTTTTTTTTTAAGTAACTTTCCTAGGCATAAAAATTTTTTTTGAATACAAAAAAAACTTTCCCAAGCATTGGGGAAAAAAATAATTTTTTTAACTTTCCTTGGCATGAAATAATTTTTTTTAACTTAAAAAAAAAAAAAAAAACTTTCCTAGTCATAATTTTTTTTATTTGATTTATTTAAAAAATGTTAGAGCCTGAAAGCAATTTTTTTAAATAGAAAAAAATTCATGAAAGATAATTTTTACTATATATTTTTTATAAGTTTTTTTGCTTCAAATTATTATTTATTTTAATTACAAAATATAAATTAAATCAATGGCACCACGTACCGTTTCACTGCCGTTTCATTTCTAAAGGGTTAAAAAAAGCAGATTGTGTATCGCAAAATCCTTCATCATGACACTGATATTATGCGTGTATCGCTCATCCCTAACTTGTAGTGTGTTGGATTTCTAGACGTTTGCAGGTTTTTCCCCACCCACCAATTACGTTTAGAGTCGTGAAGTTCGAGAAAAACAATCGCTGACGATATTTCACTAAAAAAACACGTCCTGAGGCATTTTTCTCTTCCGTTTTCCTCAGAAATGTTTTATTTTTTAACGAATGACGTGTAGCACTTTTATCCGTTTATAGTAAGTTTGTGCCGAGTCTTTAATAAGACAAAAATAAATACACTCGGGACATAGTCATGTGATGTGTCTTTTTCTGAGGACATCATCATGGCGGAAAAACTATCCAAGTGTTAAAGAGACTCCCTCAAAATGTTATATAAAGTTTACAAAATAAATACAAGTACGAGTTGTTGCCATAGAAACCTTTTTGGACCAATCAGGTTTGAGCTCTTTGCAGTTTGCAGTAATTTCAACGATGTCAGTTCACATAAATTTTAGTGCAGTGAAGCAGAGGGACGCTAACTTTTGGAAGTGTCCCAATTCTAAACCTCATGTATTTTTTTTTTCTTTTGCGCTACTTTTTTTTATTGACCTCCCCGCCTCTGTGGGCTGAGGTTAATGGCATTGTGACCTACATATGAGCGCTCTGAAGTTCCCAGCAGGGACTGCAGCGTGGAATTCCCGCGCTGGTGGTGTCTGATCGTGTCTCGGTCCGATCTCAGTCCGGTCTCGTGTCAAACAGACCTTTTATACTTCGCTTTGCTGGTAAAAGCCGCGTTACCCAAGGATCTCATTTACCGGCATTACACACCCCTTAGGCTCTGTGTGTGTGTGTGTGTGTGTGTGTGTGTGTGTGTGTGTGTGTGTGTGTGTGTGTGTGTGTGTGTGTGTGTGTGTGTGTGCGCGCGCGCGCGTGTGCGTGTGTGGTGAGTTTTCTTTTATTTAAAACCAACACAGTCTGACTTTTCTCTGAACTGATAACCGCACTCTATTTCGTGCTGTTCTTCGAACACTTACAGTAAATTCAAATCTCAAGCAGATCACACTGTGTGGCCAAAGGTTTGTGGACACCCGACCATACGATTTTTGAACGTCGAACTTTTACGTCCAGAATCCTTCGGGTTCGAGCGACACGATGAAATGGCGCATCTCGGTTCGGTTGATATCCGGCGTATTCGATTCGGTTTTTCGTCTTGTGTCTAATTCGAATAAGTAGCGTGTGTTGAAATGAATCGTTTCTACGATGCATCACGATACGGACGCGGACGATCAGGAACAAACCTGCACATGAACATCTTATTCCTCCTTCATCACCACATTATCTGTGTAAAGCTGCTTCAAAACAATCTTCATTGTTAAAACAGCAATACAACTAAAAACGAATCGAATCCACGTGCCGATTCGCAACCCCACAAATAAGATATCGGGGAATGCAAACTTTTCCAGCGTAGCGCGTGTAAAATTAGAATCCCCGCGTCAATCCTTCGAGGGACGCGTCTCGGACGAGTTACGTAATGGCGTGTGAGCGGGCCAGCAGTGGCGGCAATGGCGGTTGATTGTGTACTCTTGGGGATTTGCATGGCGCTTTAGGAGCGAGGTGACATTCGGGTCACTTGCGTCAGGATGCCTCGACCTGATCTGCTCTACCTGGCAACCCGGGTAAATAAATAAAAAAAAAACTGCTTCAATTGTGATTATGAGGACTTTACACTCACACGCACGCTCGCACAAAGTAAAGTGTTTGTTTAAAGAAGATTGGAAACGATGACGCCGACCCGCGAGGCAGGTGGACGGGTCATTCCTTCTCGGACCGCAGGTTTCTCGGCAGGGAAGCGGAGACGGTGGAGAAGAGTCATTTCGTTTCCCCCCCAGACCCCCCTCCTTTTTTTTTTTTTTTTTTTTTATATATCACAAATGAACACACTCGCATTTACACCTGCTGCATGCGTGTGATAGCGAGAAAGCCTATGTGAGGTTTCGGTTTTGTTAATTCGCTGAAAAGGCCGTTTGCGGTTTCGTGCCTGGTTTTTTCGGCTCGAGCGCAGGCTCAGGTGTGAAGATGAGCACAAGGAGCTCAGGCTTTTTTGAGCAACCTCGAGCTCTTTCAAAAACAGGGCTCGTTTGGAGAAACCTTCCATCATAATACAGTAGAAGTTAAGTTGATTCCATCGTCTCTCTCTCACACACACACACACAGCACGCACGCACGCACGCGCGCGCGCACGCGTGGTGTAAATGTGCACGCTCCAGGCATGAGGATATGTAAACTGGGTTACCAGTGGAACGTGAACAGTCGCTTTGGGAGGCGTGGGAAGCAGCATCAGGTCCTGGAGACCAGCCTCGTGCATGGACCCGTCGGCTCACTGCCTTCTATTTATAGCTGGGGTTTTTTCCTGTTTAATATAATTGACATCAATATACGTAGGAAGAGATAAATACAATGCTGCAAAGAAGCAAAGGTGCAGGGAAAGGTGAGGAAAGGGGTACTAATCAGTACCTAGGGGGGGGAATGTGGTACTAATCAGTACCTGGGGCAAGGAAAGGGGTACTAACCAGTACCTGGGGTAAGGAAAGGGGTACTAACCAGCACCTGGGGTAAGGAAAGGGGTACTAATCAGTACCCGTGTTGGGGAAAGAGGTACGGGGTGGGAAAAGGGGTACTAATCAGTACCTGGGGTGGGAAAAGGGGTACTAACTGGTACAATGGGATGGGAAATGAAGTACTAAACAGTATCTGTTGTGGCAAAGAGGTACTAAACAGTACCTGGGGGTGGAGAAAGGGTACTAATCAGTACCTGGGGTGGCAAAGAGGTACTAAACAGTACCTGGGGTGGGGAAAGGGGTATTAACCAGTACCTGGTGTGGCAAAACTTTATTTGAGGTGTGAAAAGAGTTATTAATCTTTACCTGGGGTGGGGAAAGGGGTACTAAACAGTACTTGAGTTTGGGGTTCAGGGTGAAATTTTCATTCCCAAGATGTACAGAGGAGATGTACAGTGTCATGCTGGAACAGGTTTGGGTCTCCTAGTTCAAATGAAGGTCTTGGAAAAGAACCACATGTGTCTGGGAAAAGCAGGTGTCCCAATACTTTTGAGTATACAGCGCGTATAAAAACCAGACGAACCGATTCTTATCATTTTCCCCGTTTGGATTGGATTAGTGGAGATTAGCACCAGGTGAATGTAAGCTGAACCGTGACACTCAGGAATGCACACGAAGTTCTTAAATGTTGTGAATCGGACCTCTCCAGGCTCGAATCCACCGTCTGTGCACCTGTTTCCTGCCTGACCCGGGATCGGATAATCACGAGTCACCTGGCGCATTAAAACGCCTTTCAGATGTGTCCCAGTTATCAGTGCTGTAATCGGAGGTCCTTTATTCCTCCAGTTTCCCGTTAACAAGCGTCCGCTTCCTCCACGATTCAGCCACGAAGCAAACCAGAGCGCGCCATGGGCCGAGCCGATCCACGATATTCCGGGCAATTCGACCTGCGCGATTAAGTCCGATCAGGTCCTTCCAGGTGTGATATCAGATCTTCAGAAATCTTTAACTTGGGGCCACATTTACAGAAAAGATCTTCGTCCTGGTGTTCCGTGAAGTAACATCACACGCGATTTTTTTTTTAACGCTGTAATTAAACCCTTTCACGTTCTTCAGTAATGGAACAGTGAGGAACACGATCTGCCACCTGCCTGTTCTGTTCAAAAGCTTTCACAGTAGGACTCAAACATCCGCGTGTGTGTGTGTGTGTGTGTGTGTGTGTGTGTGTGTGTGTGTGTGTGTGTGTGTGTGTGTGTGTGTGTGTGTGTGTGTGTGTGTTCATCACAAGCAGCCTCTGACGTTGTGTTTGTGATAAAGCTTTTAGAAACAGGGTTGAAACGTCCTGAGCTTCTAGAAAGATGCTGGTTCATGGTCAGTGCAGTGTTCGTTATTCGTATGAGCTTCTGCAGAAAAAAAAAACTTGCCGAGGTCAAAATAAGTACCGTGTGTGTGTGTGTGTGTGTGTGTGTGTGTGTGTGTGTGTGTGTGTGTGTGTGTGTGTGTGTGTGTGTATATATGTATAAAATGTGTGTATAATACATATGAGCTCCTCAGATTGATTCTTGGACGTCCCACAAACCCACATAACTCAAATTTTACTCAAAAACATGGCAAGAATCTATGAATGAGTTTTTCTTTTATTTATTTATTTATTTTATATATATATATATATATATATATATATATATTTTGCCATTTAATATTTTCATTTCCCAACAAAACGCAAATAACGCATATGGACCAGTTTTCAGAACTAACAATTGATTACCGTCCTTTTTTTTTTTTTTTTTTTTTTTTTTTTTTTTTTTACACTTTAAAAGACTACGGTATTTTTATCTTCATACTCCAGCGCTTTTCTCCAAAACCTCGAGTCGGATGGAAAGAATGAGAAGGCAGCCGTGCCTACCAGTGTCACAGGGGTATAAATATGAGGTAACACATAGACAGAATTCCCTTATTCACTCATCACGATGGGTAAAACCACTGTGTTAAAATAATACTAGTGTATTTAATAGTATTTTTATATGTTCAATTAGACTGTACTTTTTTTGTGGTGTCACACTAAAGGTGAATAGTTAGAAAATTCCACCCACGTTTATTCTAACTGGTTATTACCCCGTGGAATTATTTAGAATTTCGAAGAAAAATATATTTGTGGTATATTTTCATTGATAATATTTTTTTTATTTTTATTTTTTATTAATTTTATTTTATTAATTTTTTATTTTTTTATGAACCTTTTTTACCTGTGACTTCTGAATGTGATATAAATGATAAACAGTATAAATACGAGGTAACACGTAGGCGGAATTCCCTCCCTCGTTCCCCACAATAGAGAGATGTTGTGTGTTTCAGCGAGATAAATTTTTCCGCTCGTAATTTTCACGAAGGTTACATTCACGTGAGCTTTTTTTTTTTCCTCAGGAACGTTTCCAAACTTCGCGAAATTCAAGTGCCCAGGAAGATTAAAATCATTCTTGCGTTTACTTCCTTCTGAGAATCTCATTCCCTCGTTCTTACGCTTCACTGACCTGGTCCTCGGCTATGCCAGGAATGCAGAGTGACTCCACACAGCCGTGGGTTGACCTGACGCGAGAGCGTCTCGCTCGCACACACTCCAGACTTGGGCATGTTGTCCCGCGTATGGAAATTTCCGTCGTATGCAAACGATGTTGCACAGGAGGAGCACCGCTCGGTCTGCCTCTGCTGTTTTGAGGCGAGGGCAAATGCCGTGACCCGGTGTAAGTCGGGGGCAGGAGCGATGAGGGGGTGGCACTCGGGGTTTGACTGACCGGTTTGGCGTGGGAAGTTTCTGAAGTAGAGTTTCCTAATAGAAATTAGCCGATTCTTCATTCCCAGCTCGGAAAATCTGAGTTTCTCAAGCGCTCAGATTTCCAACTTTCCAAATTCCATTTCACTAAAAAATACCTTATACCTGAGCATAAGATTCGAACATCCTATTTCTCATTTAGTCCTCGTTTTCTCTTATAAAAACCTCCACTCTTCTGGGAAGATGTTCCATTAGATTTTTGAGTGAGATGCATGAGGCCAGTAGGGTTTATGTAAAGTTGTAGGTGTTGCAGGTGAAGCTGAGGAGGCCTGGGGTTCAGTCAGCGTTCTACCCAAAGGTGTTCACTTGGGTTGAGGTTTAGAGGCCTCTAGCAGGAGATCTTCCACTCCAACCTATGTAAAGCATATCTTCATGGAGCTGGCTTTGTGCACAGGGTTTGCTTTGTGATGCTGGAACAGTTTTGAGGTCTTCTAGTTCATGTGAAGGGGAAAAATTACTTTTGTTACTAATTGTGGGAAAGTCATGTGTCTAAATATGTTTTGTCTCTATAATGTAGGTCTAGATAAATAAATAGAGTTGTGTATGTATTGGAAAAGTGCTTGCTTTTAAAGTACTTTTCCTTAACTCGAAACAGTTGAAGCTCTGAGTTGGAAGTAGGAAGTTCTGAAATAAAAAAATATGAAGTATCTAATTTCGGTGCTCTTTTATAAAATCCCCTTGTTTACTTCCTCTCACAACCCAGAAGAGCAAAACACCTACATCACACCTACAAGTGGAGACAAAAGGGAAGGTACAGATCTCACTCAGGATCTCACTCAGATTCAGTTCTTCTCAATCACCTTAACGGTTCGGTTTTTCTCCTCTCGGCTCGCAGGTGAAACGTTCCTCACAATTATACGACGTCTAGACGTCTGCTCTGGGTTTTTGCCAGTTTTAGAGCGTCCTAGTTTGAGTGAAGAAAAAAAATTTCATTCTACTGCATCCAAAGACGACATTATATTATAATTGTGTGTCTTTAACTTCGTGGTAAACACTATGTTTGTGGTGAGTCTTGTGAGGGTATTGGGACAGATAAGCGTTCTCTCACTGAGGAACTGTGATTGTGTGACTAAAACTGGATGCGTTTACACCTGTATTTAACACTGATCCCATTTCAATCTGGATTACTGTGGAATAGGGATGGAGCTGAATTTGGGTTGCAGAATTCCAGAAATGTTCCATGGGGAATTAACAGGATTTAATTGGAAATAAACTGGAAATTTACAAAGTTGTAGCGTTCCACCATGTGGACGAATTCGAAAGACATGCCGGGGTCAGATGTTTTCCCTGGCCTTCACCGCGTCGACTTATCGATCTTAACATCTCTGTACAACACATTTTGTGCTCTGTATGAGATAAGGCAGGAATTTGTGGAGCGCAGTATGAATCTTGACCGTGTTCCACTATCCAAACCCCCCACCCCCCCTCCCGGCCCTGACGCACTCTGCCGGAGCTTTTTGTGGAATAATCAAAACGTTCACAATTGAGGCAAGTTGAGGCAGGGGTCCAAAACATCTCCACCTCAGAGCAGAAATGTATCAAGACATGCATCATAGGTACATCCCTCTGGTCTTTATTTGGCTTTTCTTGTTGCCATGGTTTCCCTGGTTGTGTCATGCGAGTGCTTTATCGATAAACAAACCAAAACTGCGTGCTACAGAAAGTGAGAAAAAAAACTCGTCTTTTCACTGGAAATGTGGCACACGGCCAGTTTTGGTCGAATATCGAAACCATCCGTGCTGAAAAACCTCAAAAGAGGAACGTTTCTACATGGTCTATCATGGGGCATCCTGTAGAGACATCCACCTTACCAGCATGTTTGTTATGAGTTGGGAGAAAACCAGGGAATCCCGAGGAAACCCACTGGGAAACCAACATTTTAAATTCCCAATTCCCTTGACCATTTTTTTTTTTTTATTCCAAGTTCTCCGAAAGCTTTTTGCTTGGTTTTTGGCTTTGGGATCAATCGGCCACAAGAAAGTTGGTGAGCTCAGGAACTGATGATGGACGAGGAGATCTGGCTTGTTCCAGTTCATCACAGAGGTGTTGGGGTTGAGGAGGTCAGGACTCTGTTTAGGACACGAGAGTTCTTCCATCTGAGCTGTGTGTGATGGATGGAGAGATATGGATAGAAGAATAGATAGAGAGATACAGTATAGATACACCACAGGAAGATGGATGGATGGGTAGATGCATAGATACTCAAATAGTTATAGATATTCAGATAAATAAAGAGATATACAGAGACGGATGGATGGATGAACAGAGATGAATAAATACACGAAAGCTAGATAACTGACTGATAGAGATATGCAGATGGATAGAGCGAGTATCTATCCATCTGGAAGGATCAAGATATTAATAAAAATAGATAGATAGATGGATGTTCTCCTCTCAGGTCAGATCAGAGATTGTGATGTTGAAGTCTGTTCCCTCTGCCCACTCCCGTCCCGTCTCTCGTCTCGTCTCTTGAACTTTTACCCGTTATTATTCCTCCCTGTCGTTGTGAAAGCCGAGCGATGAACGAGTGAAATCAAGGGTTTGACTTTTCACCCAGACTCCGACCCTGAGGGGGAGGCGGGGGGGACTTGGCCTCACTCTCTCATCACACCACAGTTATACACCTTCACAGCATTCTTTTTTTTCTTTCTCTCTTTTTTTTTGTTTAATACTTGATCCCGGTTTTTGTTTCTTTTCTCCTTTTACTTTGTTGCTTTTTGCTTCTTTGTTTCTTTTTATCCTCCCCTTTATATTTTCTTTATTTTTATGGTATTTTTTCTTTTTACATTTCTTTTCTTTCTTTCTTTCTACTTTTTCTAATTATTTAAAAAAAATGTCATTAGTTCTTTTTTTTTTTTTTTTTTTTTTTTTTTTTTTTTTTTAAAGATTATTTTACTACTTTTTTATAGATTTTTACTTTTTTCTTTTGTCATTTTCTTTTTATTTTCATTTACATTGTTTTTAAAAAAACTCTTTGTTTCCTAATTTTTTTGTTTGTTTTATTTAAATGTTACTGGTTTTTTTTTTTTGTTTTTTATTAAGTTCTACATTCTTGTGATTGAAGGTAAATTAATTAGTTTGTTCGGTTATTTATTTAACTGCTTCCCTTTTTTTACGTTAAAATTTTTTTTGTATTCCTTCCTTTCTTTCTCGCTATTTGTAGAAATTTAAGATTGAAAACTTGACCTGCTCACAGGTGTGTTTTGGGGAGAAATGTTTTATTTATTTATTAATTTTTTATGTTTGGAGAAAAATATCCATGTATAGTTGTGTGTGTGTGTGTGTGTGTGTGTGTGTGTGTGTGTGTGTGTGGTGTGTGTGTGTGTGTGTGTGGTGTGTGTGTGTGTGTGTGAGAGCTCATTGCACTGAGACACACCGTGTAAGGAATCATTGTCTCACAGCAGAAGCTGTAATTGGTTGTGTGTGTGTGTGTGTGTGTGTGTGTGTGTGTGTGTGTGTGTGTGTGTGTGTGTTGGGGGATTGTTTGTATCTCCTGTTCTGTCCAGTCTTAGGTGGAAGAGACCGGTCAGGAGTTATTGGTGTTGGCGAAAACCTGACACTGTGTGTGTGTGTGTGTGTGTGTGTGTGTGTGTGTGTGTGTGTGTGTGTAAGCGAGAGTGACCTCTGACCTGAAGAACTAAAACTACTAACTTGCTAACGTAAGACTCATCCTGTCAGCTTCACCGTGACCCTTTGTCCTTTTTTTTTTGTCTTCTTTGTTTCTTGTTTTTTTCTTCGTTATTTTTTTTCTCTTTATTTGCTTCTTTCTAATGCGTCATTTCTCTTAATGTTTCTCTCTCTCTCTCTCTCTCTCTCTCTCTCTCTCTTTTTTAATGGAAGTTTTACCTTTTTGTTTAATTTCGTTCTTTTTTTTTTCTCCTTCGTATTTCATTTGTTCAATGCATCTCTCCTTCTTTCCTCCTTAACTTTTAGTTGAAATGTATTTATTTCCTGTCTTTTTTTGTATATTTATTTTATGATATTCTTAACAGTTTGCTCCATGTATGGACGAGTTGTTTCTATGGAAACGCTCGCGTGTCCTAACGAGCACGTGAACGCGAAAGCATGTGACTAGATTTTTTTTTTGCAATTTATTATGAATTTAAAGCGAATGTGGAGTGAATTTCCTGCGATCCGACTTCTGGAAAGAGGGCGCAGGAAGGGCGAGCAGATCGGCTCCACGTTCTCGTGAATAGTGCAGAGTCGAGGCGTGACGTGGCTGGAGGCCCGTGTTCTGCAGGGATAATGCTTATCGTAGAGGCGCAGGTCTGAAATGGGCGGGGTTATTACGCCAGGGCCCGCCCCTTTCTTAGAAGGGCGCTCGGTGGTTAACAGCGTGATGCTATCTCTGCTCCTCATCAATGAAGGGGCGCTTTGTGGTTCCCGTTTCTGCTAAATCGGACTCGGCCTCTTGCTCTCTTTCCAGCGAAGCCTATCTGCTGCTGCGAGCGTTTCTGTGCAGACATGTCACACTGCTGCTTCTTCCTCTTTTAGTTCAGCTTTCTCATCATCGGCCACCGCGTTAGCAGAAAGGTCACCAGGGTTTGTTTCCACGGCCGTTGTGCAAGCGAAACGATCCTCGTGCTACTTGTGCATGTACTAAATCTTGGTCTGTCGATTGGCTACAAGACTTTTCATGCTCCGACTAATTCATCGTACTAATGAGAAATCTGAGGTAAAACCGAAACAAATCACGCCGTCGGAGTTATCGGTGTACGAGGCGATGAGCGGGAAGCTCTGGAAGCTCTGTCTGTTACTCTGTAAGAGAGCTGGAGAGGCTCAAATAGTAAAGCGCTGCTGCATCAGTCTGGAGGAACAGCATATCGCATTTATTACAGAATTAATAGAGAGGTTAATGAGAGAGAGAGAGACCGGCAGAGAGACACAATGAGAGACACAGAGAGACAGATGGAAAGAGACAGAGAGACACACAGAGGGTGAGAGAGACAGAGAGACACAATGAGAGAGACACAGAGGGTGAGAGAGAGACACAATGAGAGAGACACACAGAGGGTGGGAGAGACAGAGAGACACAATGAGAGAGAGACAGAGGGTGAGAGAGAGACAGATGGAAAGAGACACAGAGGGTGAGAGAGAGACAGATGGAAAGAGACAGAGAGACACAGAGGGTGAAAGAGAGACAGATGGAAAGAGACAGAGACACAATGAGAGAGACACACAGAGGGTGAGAGAGACACAAAAGGTGAGAGAGAGAGACAGATGGAAAGAGACAGAGAGACACAATGAGAGAGGGAGGGGGAAAAAAGAGACGGACTGAGAGGGAGACCAAAAGAAAGCAACAGAGAGAAACAACTGGAGAGAGACACACCAATATGCATAGAGAAAGAGATTCATGCAGAGAGACACATGTACAGATGGGAAGAGAGAGAGAGAAAGAGAGAAACAAACACACATGGACAGAAAGTGTGTTAACATGGAGCATGTAATGGGTTTAAAAATCCAGTCCGAGTGAAAATTCTCCATATAAACACCTCAGTCGGAATAAAAAAAAAGCCCAAATGGAGTGAAATTCTGCCACGTAAACGCCTCAAAACGATCAGACCCATTACGTGAGGGACCAAACAACAACCAACCAACACACACACACACACACACACACACACACACACACACACCAGAAAAACCTTTATGTGCTAACAGGTCTGGATTTGGTTCCTGTTCCTCTCAGGCGTGAGATTCTCTCCCCGTACGACATTTTGATCAACGCCGAACTTTTATTAGTTTCTATTTATTTGTCTTTAATCCTCAGTTTTGCCTTCGTGCCTCTCTTGGCGGTTCCTCCTCGTGCACATGCGAGGCCTGGAGCGCCGCACGCCATCCTTGACCCTCGCCACACACTCCGGCTTCACCATTTGCCTTTCAAATTGAGGTCGAAATCGGGAAAGAACAAAGGCAGGTGTTTTTGATCACACATGAGTCAGATTCATGTAAATGCAGGGAGGGGAGTAGCTGGGGGGTGTCCCTGATTTCACCAGATAACACTCAGATCGAGCTCAAGCGATCCCCACACACACACACACACACCTCAGCAGTGTGAATGGAAACCACACACGTGGTAGCGCCGTGTACATCCCCAGCTTCAGCACTGACTGGGAAGTGAGAGAAGTCAGAAGTTCCACACTGCTTTACATCACAGCGTTGATGATAACTCCACCTACTCACACACACACACCTTTTTCTGTGTTTTTCTTTGTTCAATCGGACGTCACACACCTGTCATAGTAGTAGTTTCGTAGTTGATATGAGCTTCCGGTAGTTCCCCTTTCTGACATGCCTGAAACCCAGTCAGCAAACGTCCACAAATCCTCACCTTTATAATTCCCTTAAAGCGAAATTGTACCCTTTATGGCCAAAAGTTTGTGGACACCTACGCTTAACATCGCTGTGTTTTTTGTTTCTTTTTTTCACATTGTTTATATATTAAGCTCCAGTCGTCTGGGGAAGATGTTCTACTAGATTTTGTGGAGGTTTTGTGCTCATTCCTACAACAAGGTTGTGTGAGAGTAAAGTTCTGATTGAAGTGAAGTGAGGAACTCTCTGAGGATTTGAGAATTAGAATTGACTGTACGCTGAACAGTGCAACAAGAAAACCCACAAGAAAACCTACAAACAGTTTGCTGAAGAAAACCTGAATTACTGGAACCATGCCCTGTGGTCTGAAACTGAGATAAACTTGTTTGGCTCAGATGATGTCCAGCATGTGTGGTGACACCCTGGTGAGAAGCACCAAGAAAATGTGTTGCCTACAGTCAAGCATGGGGGTGGTAGCATCATGGTCTGGGGCTGCATGAGAGCTGCTGGTACTGAGGAGCTGAGGTTTATTGAGGAGAACATGGATTCCAACATGTACTGTGACATTTTGAAGCAGAACATGATGAAGTCTCTTCAGAAACTGGGCCGAACGGCAGTTTTCCAACATAATAACGACCCCAAACACACCACCAAGATGAAAACTGCTTTGCTGAGGAAGATGAAGGTGATGGAGTGGCCAAGTATTTCTTCAGATCGGAACCCTATTGAGAACCTGTGGTGATCCTCATGCAGAAGGTGGAGAGGCTCCATGTGTGTAACATCCAGCAGCTCTGTGATGTCATTATGGAGGAGTGGAAGAGGATCCCAGCAACAACCTGTGCAGCTCTGGTGAATTCCACACCCAGGAGGATTAAAGCACTGCTGGATAACACACAATATTCACACTTTAGACACATGTTCACTGAGGGTGTACTCACTTTTGTTGGCAGGTATTTAGACAGTAATGGCTGTATGATGTTATTTTTAGAGGACAGTAAATCTGTACTGATACAGAAGCTGCACATTGACTCCTCTAAAATATTTCTATAGTTTTGTCCCTCTATAAGATGCACCAGAATGGTTAATGAAATGTGAGGGGTGCACTCACTTTTGTGAGATACTGTGTGTGTATGTGTATTTTAACATCCTTATGAACCCCTCGATAGAGAAACCTGACGTTTCGATGTTCTGCTTTCTCTGTGATTACAATCAAACCGGGGAAGGAAGAAAAAGAGAGACAGCGAGAGTCTTCGCTTTTTATTTCCTTTGTATTGAGGTCTGAAAGTCGCATTAGAGGAATAAGAAAAGTTTGGATTCCGTCAGCAGAATATCGACTCCATTCATGCTAGGAGCAGAATAAAAACTAGCGGTGGTTTTGCGGTGGTGATCAGCACCAGCGTGTTCACATGGAGGTCATGATTCTCACACACTCTCACAACACACTGTTGTGCAACACGTTTGAAAGGATTAGTGTTTCTGGAAAAACAGCACCACCTGACCTTGACCCGACGTGGACTTGTGCTCGTGTAGAACCAGACCACCGCATGCTTTGTGTGGGGTGTGTTTTCCGAGATGCCCTTCTGCTCAGTACGGCGGTAAAAAGAGCGCTCTCGAGCATAACCTTTGTTTCTGATCTTTCTCGAACCTCCTCGATTAAGCAGTTTCCGTAAAAACCGACCTGATCCTCGCTTGATGATTTGAGTTTTTCACGCCATCCGTCGTAAACCCTTCAGAGAGCTGTGTGTTTTACTCGGGTGTTTAGGAGATCAGGATTCTCACAGGTATTTAAAAAAATTCTGTCAAGTGCACAGAACACTACGAGGGCCGAGGCGTGTCCTGAGAGTCACGTAGAATACAGATTAACATGGCAGAGGTAGAGCTGTAACTTCCTGCACACACAACAGGAAAAGAACGTCTGCTTTTATTTCTGTAATTTAAATTTTTTATTTTATTATTTTTAAATATATTTTATTTATATATATATAGATATAAATTGTATTTATTTATTTATTTATTTTTAACTTTAATTAATTACACCAGTTATAATTCTGGTATGTTGGGAAATTAAAAAAAAAGTAGTGTTAAAATCAATTAATAAGTAATAAAAACTTCTGATGGTTTACTTTCTGCACATGCACCACCCATCATTGTTTCCAAATGCGGATAAATGACGTAAAATTTCCGGTGCGACTCGAAATAAAACGCATGAAAATCTTATTTTCCCCTCATATAAATGGAAACCTCTGAAAATGGGGGGTTTTTTTTACGTATTTTTTTTTTAAATTTTTTTTAATAGAGTTGATCGAGTTCAGCATCTTCAAGCCCTTGTGTGTCACAACAGAAGTGGGCCGATACCACAAAAGAGGAAATTGACTAAGAGATTCTGAGAATGTCTGCGGTCGAGGGTCATGTGACTTTTCGGAACGATCCCCGAGTCATTTGCATATGACCGCATCGGGGAGGAAGAGGCGCGGCTTCGCTCGGTGTTTGTTTACATTTGCGCCTTGGGTTTGCTTCTTCTTTTTAAAAAAAATTTTTACTTTTTTTTTTTTTTTTTTTTTTTTTTTTACTTTATATATCCTGCACAAACGAGATGGCGGAGATGAAACCCACCGAAACTGACACCCGGGTAACGAAAAGCGCAGCCGTGCATCGGTGCAAGAGATGTAAATAAGGGTGTGGAAATAAATGAGTGTTAATTATTATGCTCAGAAGGGTTGCATAGATTGCCGCCCTCCACTCCCACCCTCCCTTTTTTTTTCTTTTTTTTTTACTTTAGTATAATTTATTTATTTGCACTTTTTTGCCCCAAAATGATAACACAATGGTTCCTCAAAGGTCTACCTAGAGTCTCTGATAATGAGCAACTGTATGAAATCAACTACAAACAAAAGTTTGTGGACACCTGAGACACCGTAAGATTAGTATGCACTTCTTTTTGAGCATCCTGTTCCACATTAAGTCTCCATTCACTCTTATAAATGAGCTCCACTCTTCTGGAAAGGCGCCTCTAGATTTTTTTCTTTTTGGAGATTCATTCAGCCACCTGTGGTGAGGTGAGGTGAGGTGAGGCGGCCTGGGGTGAGGTTTTCACGCTGACATTAGGATTTATAGGAGGAGATCTTTCGCTCCATCCAATAAAAAAAGCACATCTTCATTGTCATGCTGGAACAGGTTTGGGTCTCCTAGTTGTGAAAAGTCAGGTGTCCCCATACGTTTGCTGTATAGAAATAATTGTTCACGCAATAGTCGCTTTTCCCGACTTCCTCTTCAGAAGGAAGCAGACCGAGGTAGAGATTTCATCCACTTGTTCTCCTGAAGCACGGAAGCTAAGCGCCCTTACCCTCGCTAGATGGAGAACATGTTGAAAGTTCTCTGGTTTCTCTGTTCTCTTGGCACATTTCACACGTTTATTACGAGCGACGAATAATGAAACATCTATCGTTTGTCTCTTCTTTGCAGCTGATCAAGTTTATGGAGACCAAGATATGCACGAAGTCGTTCGCAAGCACTGTATGGACTACTTGGTAAGCGTCTTCCTAACAACCAACCAAGCGTTGGACCCAGAATACAAAAACCAAATACAAAATATATATATAATTTCTTGCATCCGCAGATGAAGAACGCAGACTACTTCTCAAACTACGTGACGGAAGACTTCACCACATACATCAACAGGAAAAGGAAAAACAACTGTCACGGGAACCACATTGAGATGCAGGCCATGGCGGAGATGTACAACCGGCCCGTGGAGGTGTACCAGAACGGCACAGGTAAAGACACAGGGTGTCCGCCATGACGTTAGCAGTTAGCCTCAGCGATATAAAAAACACGCGTGACCTCATACACAATAGGTCACTGAGAAACCACAGCAGCCATAATTCCTGCAAAAAAAAAAACCTGCCTTTGTTTAATGTATATATGCCATAATTATTGGCACCCTTGGGAATTTCCTACAAGTACAATACACTATATAGACAAAAGTATCACCTTTAATGGATCTCTATGGTATACAAAGACATCCTTTCATTGGAAAAGATGTAATAGACCCAATCCTGTTCCAGCATGACAACGCCCCTGTGAAAAAAACACAGTTCCAAAATCTACGTGGGTTGAAAAAAAAAAAAAAAACTCCAGCAGATGCCAGAACAAGGCTACACGCACAGTCACAAGGAGCACGAGTCAGTGTGCCGTCCCATGTACATCGGGAGCTGTGCAAAATGGTGCTATTCTGACCACGTCTGCAATTTTATCCTGTTAGAACCAAAGAGCAACCACGAAACTGCTACAGAGCCATGATTTGGCGTGTTTAACGACGATGCTGCAACGAGTCGTTCGAAAGAGAGAGAAATTCGCCGGGAGACGACGAGAGATCAGGAAGACCTTTGACAAACTCAACCCCCCGAAAACGTAGAATGATCGTCGGCACAGAACAATCCGCAACATGTCATACAGAGCAGTCCAGGCAATTCTCACGTGTCATTTGCACGTGCGACGTGTTCAAGGTTTCTATCCTTTATGGCACCCTTGGCAAGATATCTATTATCACCCCCGCCCAGAATGGCTCTGCCTTCCCACCACAATCCTCCAATTCCACACCATATAATTCGTTTGCAACCTTCCATAAAAAACACATTTAATAATAAAGATTGCTAAATTGCCTAAAGTATGTTAACATGTACTGTGTATTTAACTTTAACTGTAAAATAATGTAACTGGGCGTGGGCAGCTGAGAGGCAGGAGGCGCTCATTGCCCCCCAGTTGGTTGCGCCCTATAGCTAGAGTTTTATTGCCGAGTTTTAAGGCATCTGAGGGACGACATAGTCTCTGACTTCCTGTTTCCCAGGGGTATAAATATAAGGTAACGCACAAGGGTTTTTTTTAGCCTGTACTACCCTTCACAAGGCAGCTGTAAGAAACCATGAATAGCCTGTTTTTCCCCCCAAATGACCCGGAAATGCTTTTCTATGCTTCCTGTCTTGTGTTTCTAACCCCTAGCTATGTGCCCTTTGCCTCACACAGTGACTTTCAGTAACGATGGCCAAAAAAAAAACCCCAGCTAAGCATGCGAGTTATTTCTTGCTAATGATGACTCAGAACTAGCTCCGGGATGCTAAGAATGTCAGATCTCTATCTCAGGACTTCTTTTCACCTCGACGTAATGAATTTACAGAGTAATTAAAAATTAATTGACATATTCCTTTAAATTCATTTACTCTGTAAATTTCCCTTTTCAGCATGGATTTTTCCCTATTTTGGTCATCTCCAGTTTCTGAATAACGAGACACTACATTTTTAGCATTCCCCCCTTTTTCCTTCCCTTCATTTAATAGAATTTTCACAAATTTTTTCCAGAACCAATCAACACGTTCCACGGGATTCACCAAAACAACGACGAGCCAATCAGAGTCAGTTACCATCGGAACATTCACTACAATTCAGTGGTGAACCCTAATAAAGCCACGATTGGAGTGGGGCTCGGACTTCCTGCCTTTAAACCAGGGGTAAGCTCGCGCAAAATCGCCTGGAAGTCTGAAGTCAGAATTCCGTAACGTTTGAGGTACAGTGGGTTGGGGGGGGGGTTATACGATTGAATGATTTGTTTAGCTAGATGTCTATTAAAACATTCAACTTGTAGAATAGTGCAGTAGGAGCGGCCATGTTGGTTTAAAAATCAGGGATGTGGGACATCCGATTAGGAATTCCAGGTCCGTTGAATGCAAAGGGAAAGTCTTCTAGGGTTGGTGGGTTTTTTTTCCCCCCTTTAACTCATTACCATGTGGGATTTTAGATTCTGTACTTAAAACCTATTTTTATTTATTTTTTTATTTTTTACTTTTTTGTAAATTACATAAACAAAAGTATTGGGACACCCGATTTCTTTTTCCAGGACATTCACACAATTGCATAAGCCGTCTTTAGATGCTGAAGCATTGACTTTTCACTTCACTTGAACTCAGAGACCCAAACCTGCTCCAGCATTAAAGTGTCCCTGTGCACAAAGCCAGCTCCATGAAGATCTGCTTTACCTGGGTTGGAGTGGAGGATCTCCTGCTTTAGAGCTCTATTGAACACCCTAATGGAGATGAATTGACTGCACCCCAGGCCTCCTCACACCTCACCTACATCAGTATTTGACTTTAGTAACATCCTTGTGATTAAATGAATCTCCACAAATCCCCACAAAATCTAGATGAACGTCTTCGCAGAAGAGTGGAAGTTATTATAGCATACTTCATCCGAGTTGCTTGTGAGAGCTTGAAGGAATTCGCTTTCTGACAGCCCTGACTGTTGAGCATCGTACGTTTGATTTTTATTTGTTTAAACCACCGAGTTTCGAGCGATGCTGCCTGATGGCTTTGCTTCCTTTTTGCCTCAGCTTCATGTCAGGGTCGATTTTTTCGATGTTAGTCATATACTTGTATGACTCATTTCAGACTTGACTGATATTACAGTTAAAAAAAACCCTTGTCGCATGAAATGAGGTTAGACAGCGAGCCAGTTGTGTGTAAGGAACAAGCGTTAGCGCCTAGCGTGTCAATCACAGCGACATTTTCTTTTACTGAACCTATTTTTTGTTGTTTCACTGACAGACAGACAGATAGAACTTTTTCATTGCATAGTACAGGTACACACCAACGAAA
>JBCEWE010000132.1:115000-140000 GCA_039877035.1 Silurus lanzhouensis
CTCTCCCAGACGAGAAAGAGTGACCGAAAGTGCATTCTAGTGCTGAAATTAGGGCGCAGGATCAAACCCTGTGCTCTTCATATCGTCACTTAAGGAAAAGTTGAGTGCATTAAGAGTGAACGTTATATTATTGTTCGCTTTAGCGCCAGTAGGACTAATTATTTCTTGGTCATTGTTGTTGCTTAGTCATGGGCATACTGTTTTTTTTTCTCTTCTTTATTATTTTTATTTGTCTTGTGCAGACACATCATCATCTGGTGTTTTTCCTAATTAAAAATCAGATACATTTATTAAATCCAGAAAATTTTTTTCTTTTTCTTTTTTTCTTATGAGTTTTTGTATCTAATGCTCAGGGAGTGTGTTTTTTTTGTTTTATTATTATTATTATTAATATTTTTTGTAATAGACAGATGTTCCAGTTGTCTTACAAGTCACAATATTGGATGGTAGTGTATACTATAGTGTGGAATAGAATAGAGACACTATGGGATAGTTTATTAAGGTATAGTATATTATAGTGTAGTAGGGTATAGTCACTCTAAAGTTTTATAATATAGTATAGTCATGGTTTAAAGAGTTACAGTAAAGTAGGGTGTATTATAATGTGGAATAGTATAGACACAGTAAATTATAGCCACACTAAGGGGTAGTGTATTCATAGTATGTATTGTCACTGTATAGTAGGGTAGGGTATAATGTAGTATAATAGGCTATAATGAAGTATAGTAGGGTGGGGTATAGTATGGTAGGGTAGGGTACAATGTCGTATAGTAGGGAATAGTATAGTAGGGTAGGGTATAATGTAGTATAATAGACTATAATGTAGTATAGTAGGGTATAGTAGGGTAGGGTACAATGTAGTATAATAGGCTATAATGTAGTATAGTAGGGTAGAGTATAGTATAGTAGGGTAGGGTACAATGTAGTATAGTAGGGTAGGGTACATTGTAGTATAATAGACTATAATGTAGTATAGTAGGGTATAGTAGGGTAGGGTATAATGTAGTATAATAGGCTATAATGTAGTATAGTAGGGTATAGTATAATAGGGTAGGGTATAATGTAGTATAATAGACTATAATGTAGTATAGTAGGGTAGGGTATAATGTAGTATAATAGGCTATAATGTAGTATAGTAGGGTAGGGTATAATGTAGTATAATAGGCTATAATGTAGTATAGTAGGGTATAGTATAGTAAGGTAGGGTATAATGTAGTATAATAGGCTATAATGTAGTATAGTAGGGTAGAGTATAGTAGGGTAGGGTATAATGTAGTATAGTGGGGTAGAGTATAGTCTAGTAGGGTAGGGTACAATGTAGTACAGTAGGGTGTAGTATAGTAGGGTATAATGTAGTATAGTAGGGTAGGGTACATTGTAGTATAATAGACTATAATGTAGTATAGTAGGGTATAGTAGGGTAGGGTATAATGTAGTATAATAGGCTATAATGTAGTATAGTAGGGTATAGTATAGTATATTTAGGGTATAATGTAGTATAGTAGGGTATAGTATAGTAGGGTAGGGTACAATGTAGTATAGTAGGGTAGGGTATAGTATAGTAGGGTAGGGTACAATGTAGTATAGTAGGGTTTAGTATAATAGGTTATAATGTAGTATAGTAGGATAGGGTATAATGTAGTATAGTAGGGTATAGTATAGTATATTTAGGGTATAATGTAGTATAGTAGGGTATAGTATAGTAGGTTATAATGTAGTATAGTAGGATAGGGTATAATGTAGTATAGTAGGGTATAGTATAGTATATTTAGGGTATAATGTAGTATAGTAGGGTTTAGTATAGTAGGTTATAATGTAGTATAGTAGGATAGGGTATAATGTAGTATAGTAGGGTATAGTATAGTATATTTAGGGTATAATGTAGTATAGTAGGGTTTAGTATAGTAGGTTATAATGTAGTATAGTAGGATAGGGTATAATGTAGTATAGTAGGGTATAATGTAGTATAGTAGGGTATAATGTAGTATAGTAGGGTATAGTATAGTATAGTTAGGGTATAATGTAGTATAGTAGGGTATAGTATAGTATATTTAGGGTATAATGTAGTATAGTAGAGTATAGTATAGTAGGGTATAGTATAGTATAGTATAGTAGGTTATAATGTAGTATAGTAGGATAGGGTATAATGTAGTATAGTAGGGTATAGTATAGTATATTTAGGGTATAATTTAGTATAGTAGGGTATAGTATAGTATAGTAGGTTATAATGTAGTATAGTAGGATAGGGTATAATGTAGTATAGTAGGGTATAGTATAGTATATTTAGGGTATAATGTAGTATAGTAGGGTTTAGTATAGTAGGTTATAATGTAGTATAGTAGGATAGGGTATAATGTAGTATAGTAGGGTATAGTATAGTATATTTAGGGTATAATGTAGTATAGTAGGGTTTAGTATAGTAGGTTATAATGTAGTATAGTAGGATAGGGTATAATGTAGTATAGTAGGGTATAGTATAGTATATTTAGGGTATAATGTAGTATAGTAGGGTTTAGTATAGTAGGTTATAATGTAGTATAGTAGGATAGGGTATAATGTAGTATAGTAGGGTATAATGTAGTATAGTAGGGTATAGTATAGTATAGTTAGGGTATAATGTAGTATAGTAGGGTATAGTATAGTATAGTTAGGGTATAGTATAGTATAGTATAGTAGGGTATAGTATAGTATAGTTAGGGTATAGTATAGTATAGTAGGGTATAGTATAGTATAGTAGGGTATAGTATAGTATAGTATAGTAGGTTATAATGTAGTATAGTAGGATAGGGTATAATGTAGTATAGTAGGGTATAGTATAGTATATTTAGGGTATAATTTAGTATAGTAGGGTATAGTATAGTATAGTAGGTTATAATGTAGTATAGTAGGATAGGGTATAATGTAGTATAGTAGGGTATAGTATAGTATATTTAGGGTATAATGTAGTATAGTAGGGTATAGTATAGTATAGTAGGTTATAATGTAGTATAGTAGGATAGGGTATAATGTAGTATAGTAGGGTATAGTATAGTATATTTAGGGTATAATGTAGTATAGTAGGGTATAGTATAGTATAGTAGGTTATAATGTAGTATAGTAGGATAGGGTATAATGTAGTATAGTTAGGGTATAGTATAGTATAGTAGGGTATAGTATAGTATAGTAGGGTATAGTATAGTATAGTATAGTAGGTTATAATGTAGTATAGTAGGATAGGGTATAATGTAGTATAGTAGGGTATAGTATAGTATATTTAGGGTATAATGTAGTATAGTAGGGTATAGTATAGTATAGTAGGTTATAATGTAGTATAGTAGGATAGGGTATAATGTAGTATAGTAGGGTATAGTATAGTATATTTAGGGTATAATGTAGTATAGTAGGGTATAGTATAGTAGGTTATAATGTAGTATAGTAGGATAGGGTATAATGTAGTATAGTAGGGTATAGTATAGTATAGTAGGTTATAATGTAGTATAGTAGGATAGGGTATAATGTAGTATAGTAGGGTATAGTATAGTATAGTAGGTTATAATGTAGTATAGTAGGATAGGGTATAATGTAGTATAGTAGGGTATAGTATAGTATATTTAGGGTATAATGTAGTATAGTAGGGTATAGTATAGTAGGTTATAATGTAGTATAGTAGGATAGGGTATAATGTAGTATAGTAGGGTATAGTATAGTATATTTAGGGTATAATGTAGTATAGTAGGGTAGGGTAGAGTATAGTCAAAAAGATTTTGTCATTTTAATCATATATAATTGATGCACTATATATACACAATTAAATAAGATAACTTCTCTCCAGAACCCTGGTGCTACATAAAACAACATAGAGATACAGTGCAAACAGACAATACAACACAGTGCAGGACAGATACACAAAATGGCGCTGACAGTATACTTTCTGTATAATATGTTATACGGTGTAACGTGCGTAGTCACAGTATAGTATAGCCACACTGGGAATGTGTAGTAGGGTATAGTGTATTATAGTGTAGTTGGGAATAGAACAGTGGCAGGATAATGATAAGTGGTGGTATGCTCTAATGTAGTAGGGTACCGTATTCTATAGTAGAGTGTAATACAGTGGGGTAGAGTATTAACCTGTAATAACGGTTCATTCACATTGTAGTGCATTTGCTCCAATAAACAATAAAGGAAAGCATGAGATGATTGAGAGACTGATGTTTTCTGTGAGATGTTTGCGGTCATTTTAGAAGGAGCCTCCAGTGTCGGTGCTTTGTAACATTGTAGAGTTAAAGGGAAAGTGAAGGGCAGTTTATTGCCGTTATCACGTAACTGATACCACAAGCTGGTTTTATACGTTCCACAACATTAAAACGGATAAAAAAACACTACCGGTACATTCTCAGTTTAATGGTTATTGCTTTGTCTCCTTCTGGACAGTACGCAGACCAGTCTCTGATGAAGAACGCTATCAAGACATCAGAGGAGTCGTGGATCGAGCAGCAGATGTTGGAGGATAAAAAGAGAGCCACTGATTGGGAGGCGACCAATGAAGCAATCGAGGAGCAGGTGGCCCGTGAGTCGTACCTGCAGTGGCTCCGGGATCAGGAGAAACAGGCACGGCAGGTGAGCCTCTGGCCATCCTCAAAATAAACACATTCCAGTCCAGCAAAATCTTTTTGGAATGTGGAATCAGGACAGGTCACGCAACGAGCCTCTGGCCGTCCTTCCAGCCACATTCTGCTCTCTTATAACACTTTAAAAATATTTCAGTTTCTTTTTAAACACTTTGTAACGCGAGCAGTCGAGTGTTTTCGGCTTTTTTGTAACACTGCCTGCCGTTTCACATAAGACCACTGTTTTCAGAGAAGTGTACAGAGTTCATCGCATGCTTCGTGCAGACATCACAGGTGGTTTTCAAGTCTGTGTTTTCTCACTTTAGCTGCCGGTGAGCTGTCTGGTTTCAAAGAAACGCTGTGTCTTTTATATAACTGGTTGTAAAATCGAAAGTCCGAAAATGTGTTGAAAAAATTTATGAAAATTTTGAAGTGGAAATGGCTAACTTTTTTTTTTTTTTTTTTTTTTTTTTTGCACCTTCAATGCGATAGATACGTTCATTGGGTGGCTGGACGTGTCATGTCTGATTTTAGTTTTTTTGCTCTTTAAATCAACAGCAAGGGTTTTTTTTGTAAAACTCCTGTCTCTTGTCTCCTGTCTCCTTGTCCCAGCCACGTAAGGCCAGCGCCACGTGCAGCTCCGCCACTGCCGCAGCCTCCAGCGGATTGGAGGAATGGAGCGCAAGGTCCCCACGACACCGGAGCTCTGCCTCTTCCCCCGAGAACCCGGACCCGGCCCACTCGGACCCGGCACCCAAGCCTCCCTCCCCGGCCGGAGCGGCTCTCGCGCTTTCCAAACCCCCCTCGCCGTGCGCTCCTGGTATGCCACGCTCCATTACACCACCTCCACACACACACACACACACACACACACACACACACACACACACACACACACACACACACACAGTTCTACTGCAGCCCGTGCGGATCCATTTGCACACTGCTCCGTGTGTTCTTCACTCAGTGTACCGTACAGGCAGTTTCACGTGAATGTTTTTCTGTCTGAAACACACTGACGTGTCTCTTGACGCATTATGTAAACCGTGTAAAGTTTGGCCCAAAGGTACACTGAGTGAAGAACTGGTTATTTGTTGTGCAAAACAGATGTAAATGCTTATAAGTAGGGTTTCCCAGTTCTGGAGTGTATCCCAAGTGTTTTCCAGTGTTTTACCTGCGTAGGTAACCAACCAGGCCCTTTGAGGTCAGGGGGATGTAAAATGTTCCCAGGAATTGCAACAGGTGTGTGTGTGTGTGTGTGTGATGTGATGTGTATTGTATGGATTGTGCAGGTCCCAGTAACCAAGCCTGTGTTGGAGCAGACAGACCCACCTCATCATCCCTGGTGTCTCTGTACCCCGCTTTGGGCTACCGCGCAATC
The DNA here is from genome assembly GCA_039877035.1 of Silurus lanzhouensis. Lineage (NCBI taxonomy): Eukaryota > Metazoa > Chordata > Actinopteri > Siluriformes > Siluridae > Silurus > Silurus lanzhouensis. Next base: position 120,971 of record JBCEWE010000132.1, read on the forward strand.
ATGCAGGACATGTCACCAACGGCTTTTGGTAAAATAATAATAATCTATATATAATAATAATAAATTACGATGGGGGGGGTGTTTATATGCTACAATTCAATTTAGTGTTGTCTGTTTGTATAGCGCTTTTAACAATGGACATTGTCCCAGAGCAGCGTTACAGAGATAAATAGGTTCTAAAATATAAATGTATTTGTTCTATAAGTCTTATCGCTTTTCAGTTCATCTCTAATGAGCGTGTTAGTGGCGACAGCGGCATGGAAGGTCTCTTCCTGAGATGATAAGAGGAAGAAACCTTAAGAGGAACTAGAATCATCTGAGTGACACCAAATGTCCTTTCATTACTGTTCCATCATTGTTGGAACAGTGTGCAGGTTTCCATCTTGATAATAGAGTTAATTACGTTTGGTTTGTTTTGGTTTGGTTTATTGCGTGATGGAGGTTCATGCTTCATGGTCTCGTCTCGATATTCAAGATTCAAAGCTCTAATTAATGCATGATTAAGTTGCTTGATGTGACAGAAGCAACTGGAATGAAAATGCAAAAGACATCGAACCCCCCCCCCCTTTTCCTATTTTATCCAAGGGCTTCATTTGCATACAGGAGCCTGATTGGATTGTACGTTTTATGACACAATAACACGCCTGTCTTATGTTGTATAATATTGGGATTTTCTGAAGAGATTTTTTTTTTCTTTTTCAAGAACGAGCGAAACTGCAGCAGGAATTATTTTCACACTTTAATCAGCCTGGGAACTCGAATGAACTTCCCTCAGAGAGTAGAGTAGTTGTTTTGAAGTTTCGTCGTGGGTTTTTTTTTTTTTTTATATAGGTACAGGCAGGTGGGCGTGTGTGGGCGGAAAAAGCGAAATGGTGCGACAAGGAAGATGATTAATGATAACAAACTTTACCTCGTATGAACCTGTTTTCTAACTTCGTTCGACTTTGGATGTTAGCAGGAAACTACACAGAAGCTAGCTAATAACGGAAATAATGGTTGGTGTGTGGGGTGACTGTGAAACCACAGTCATCGAGTCTTTTCATTTTTTTTTTCGCTATTGCAGTCAGTTCTTCATTTATGGTCAATTTTTTTTCTTTTATTTTATGAAAGGTCTGACAGATTGGGAGGACGACGAGATTTTGGCCTCGGTTTTGGCCGTATCACAACAAGAGTACCTCGACAGTATGAAGAAGAACGCCATGCATAGAGAACCATCTCCAGACAGCAGTTGATAAAGGCACGGAGGCGCAGCGAAGCTCTCTCGCCGGTACGGGGAGAAGGCGTAAAAAAAAAACAACAACCGGGGATCAATCAAACATCATCCTGTCCTTCATCCTCATAGAAAATCCCATTACCCTTCTTACTCTTTCCTTCATATCCTGATCACTATCATCTATCAGTAATAATGACCGTCACTGTAAGACCTCGACCCCCCCACCCCACCCCACCACCATTACTTTGCTTTCTTTTGCCACTAATGCCAAGATTGGACTTCTTTATTAGGTGCATGTTTAAAAACCAACATAACTGATCTCAGAAAAAAAAGAAAAAAAAAGCAAGGAAAAAAAAAAAATCTATAAAAAATGTCACACTTTATCATCTTAATACCTGATTAATATAAGCTTGTTGTATTTTATTTTCTTGTTTGGAATGGAAAAAAAAAAAGCTCTTTTTTTCTTGGAATAAAAAAGGAGAAGTTTCTGAAGAAATTGGTCTTATCTTTGTGGTGTCATTTATCTCTCTCTCTCTCTCTCTCTCTCTCTCTCTCTCTTTTTTTTTTCTTTTTACTCTTGTGCATAGGGAGGGATCTTTTGCTTGCTGCATGCATGTATTTCTGATCTGTAAATTTATGTGTGGAATAAGTACCAGCAGGTAAAATAACAGGTGCATGTGCAGTAGGTCACTTGGCACAGGATCAGCAGGTTCTATATATACAAACTCCAGATATCTCAAGAGCAAACAGACTTATCACAGATGCTGTTTTATATGTCGTGCTTGTGTGTATACGTGTTTTAAAGATGTATATGAAAGCAGGAGTGTTTGAAGAGTGTTTTTTTGGAGGTCAGATGTCAAGTTGGTTGTTATGAGCATGCACTATTGCAAAAAGGCTTCTCATGGCTTCTTGAGATGTTTTTTTCAGGGCTTCTCATTGCAATTGAGAAGGTTTTATTCAAGCTTCTTAAGATGATTTTTACAAGGATTTTTAAAGGCTTCATGGTTTTCTCTGGAGGTCCTTGAGATGCCTTTTTCAAGGCTTCTCAGAGCTTTTCAGGGTCTCTTTAGATGGCTTTCTTGGGGTCTTCTTGAGATATTTTTCACTGGGCTCTTTGAGGCTTTTCAGGGTTTCTTGTGTGGTTTCCTCATGGTTTTTTATGACTTTTTGAGTTGTTGTTCTCATGGCTTCATGAGATTGCTTTCTCAGGGCTTTTCAGGAACCTTCAGGACCTCTGATGGCTTCTTGAGAGGGCTTAACTTTTGCAGAGAAGTTTTTCAAAATGTGAATATGCCATCATATGGGATTTACTGAGCACTGAATAATTCTGCACACGAGTAGCACTTTATCCACACTCATTATTTAAATTTTAATTTTTCACTTTAAAAACCATTTTTAATTTTTTTTTTTTTTTTTTAAAGCACAATTAATTTTTTTTTTTTTTTTTTTATAAATATTTTATTTATATATATATTTATTTATATATTTAAAAAAGTGTTTTTTTTTTATTGTTTTTTTTTTTTTTTTTTTTTTTGGCGCGCGCGCCACAACGACATCCAAATACAAACACGGCCATGCACACTACCGAACTGCGAAGTGCGTATGAATAGTTCGCACGGTTCTCCCGCGCCCTAACGGAGCCTACTACTCATGCGCACTTGGTAGTGCGGAAGAAATTAGTACTCGACGTCGGCGCGTAAACCACGGCCACGCCCCCTCCCCCCCCCTCTCTCTGGGACGTTGGTGGATTCTGAGAAAAAGAAAAGAAAAAAACGCCTAATTAATATTCATACTGTTGAAAAGTAATCCCGGCTTCTGATTGGTGCTTGTGACGGAAACTCGAACGTCATTGGTCGCAACGTTTCGAGTAGGCATGGCTACAAACATAAACACAAACTTCCAGCGCCTGAGGTACTCATACGGTGTAGTGAGTGGAAGACGAAGAGTAGCTTCGGAGCTTTTTCTCTTAGAAAAGTATGGAGAATCAGTGCTGAGGGCTTTAGTCGTGGATTCTTCTGACTTCGCGCACTTTTGTGGATATTTTTGTTGGTGATTTTTTTCTCGTAAAAATGTTGGACAAACGCGGAGTTGATTCGCTCCGAGACTCGAAAGAAGAGCTGAGGGGAAAACCTGGTAAGAATAAGAGCTTTATTTAATGATTTTTATTATTATTATTAATCAAACTTTATATCATTATTATTATTATTTTTGTGAAGTGTTTTGTGTAATTAATGTTTGAAATTAAAACTAGCTGATGAAAAACGCGTTTTATTGGTCGCCAGTTAGCTGAAGTTTTAACATTGTTATAAATAATAATTATATTTATTTAATATTATTAAACATATTTTTCCCCACTTTAGTTCCAGGTAAAGAGTGCTTTGAGAAGCAGTATAAATTAGGATCCCTCCTGGGAAGCGGTGGATTCGGCTCGGTTTTCTCCGGACAGCGGATCTCCGACGGATTACAGGTTATTTATGATTTTATTTTTCAAACTTTTCTAAAAAAATATATAAATATATATAAACATTTCAAATGATATTTCGGTTATATAATAAAGAGCAACACAATCTTCACATATAAATTCATGCGACTCCAATTGAAAGTATGTAAATTGTGTTTTGAGTTTTCATTTAAATACTAAATTGATGTGTTTTACATTTCAGGTGGCTATTAAACAGGTGTGCCATGACCGAGTGCAGCAGTGGGCATCACTGGTGAGTTTAAACACTTTATTTGAGATAATAAATATAATAATAATAATAATATAAACAACTCTACGCACTTTACTCTGTTTGAACGCGTCGGTGTCTGTGCGCCCCCTGGTGGTCGCATCGTGATATGACGTAGTGGCGTGTAGTGGGATTTTTCTTTGAAAACACTCCATGGAGGAAGTGAAAGTATTTTCCCCGCATTGCTACAAAAATAAAACGGAATGATGTTAGACAGGAAGTGTTAGATCACACAGGCACCTCGTGTTATTTCTGTTTTTGTTTTTCTTACATGACTGGTGATTTTTGTCACGACTCAAGCCGACAAACTCCCAAAAATAGAGTTGTTGTTATTATTATTATTAGTGACTATTTGTTACTGATGGCTTCATTTCGATGTTTTCCTCATGTCTTCTATGTTTGTGTGTTACAGCCCGGTGAATCGAACCCAATCCCGATGGAAGTGGCGCTGTTGCTGCGGCTCGGGGGTTCGGCCCACCCCGGGATCATCCGCATGCTCGACTGGTTCGAGGTGCCCGGTCAGGGGTTCTTTATCGTGTTCGAGAAACCCCAGCCGTGCCAGGACCTGTTCGACTTAATCACCGATCGCGGCGCCATGGAGGAATCGATCGCACGAAGGTACAGCCAAAAGAGAAATAAAAATCAATGGGTGGTGGGAAATGCTTTTTGTTCACTTTTTGTGACACTGAAGACACGTTGGTTCTTCACGCAGGTTCTTGAAGCAGGTGATTCAAGCGGTTCAGTTCTGCCACTCCAAGGGGGTCGTCCATCGAGACATCAAAGACGAGAACATCCTCGTGGACACTCGTACCGGAGATGTCAAGATCATCGACTTTGGATCGGGAGCTCTGCTGAAGGACACGGCGTACACGGATTTCGAAGGTGAGACAGGCGGAGAACTTGCACGCAGACAGAAATCAGGAATCGAGCTCCTTAAACCACCGTCGTACCGTTCCAGTGTTTTTCTAACGCCATGTTGTTTTTGTCCTTTTGTCAGGAACCAGAGTTTACAGCCCACCCGAGTGGATCCTGCATCAGCGCTACGAAGCGCTTCCACTCACCGTCTGGTCTCTGGGGGTCCTTCTTTTCGACATGGTGTGTGGAGACATTCCTTTTGAAAGAGACCAAGACATCGTCCGGGCCACGCCCAGTTTCACCAAACGCGTCTCTAATGGTGAGTTCCTGCGTGTCCTGTATTTTTCTCGTAGAGTCACGAAATCTGCGCGGAAAATCTTGAAATAAAACGTTTTGGTTTTTTTTCCTTTCCAGAATGCCAGTCTCTGATTCGCTGGTGCCTCTCCTACCGCTCCGAAGAGCGTCCCATCTTAGAGCAGATCCTGGTCCATCCCTGGATGATGGAGAGCAGTCTGGAAGACCTCGCGGACCTGCAGGACGACAGCAACATCATGCGGAGCCTGTAATCTCTCAAACACTGATCCGATTCGAGACGTCTGTCTGATTATACACTGGATTACGTTGGAAAAGTTCTCCGGCATCGCGTCGTCCTGTCTACACACCAGCAGTGCTTCAATCAGCTTATTTATTTTCCTATTTATTAACTCAGACGCATCGTCCGTATTTATGTTCCCCGGATTCAACGTTCCAGGACTTTTCTTTTCTTTTCTTTTGAAGGACTTCTGGATATTAATGACTAAGTAAACGCCTGGTTCTACAGGCCCCATGTGTATGATATTATTATTCTGATTATTATTCCCTCGTTTTATGGGGAGGACGGCCTCCGTGTCGAAGTCATGCTGAGGACGTGACTGTTTTTAAACCAGGAAACTTTCCTGCAAAATCCTGTTTGGGTTTGAGAAAAAAAAACCAAAAAAAAACACCACCGTTTCCAACAATTCCTTCTGGGAATTCTTGTTTTGTTTGTTTTTGTTTTTTTCACCAGCGTGCCTTTTTTTTTTTTTTTTTTACTTTCGATATCTGAGTGTCATCCGGTGCTTCATAGTCACAACAACGTCTAAAGAATGTAAGCAGCCAGACAAATGGTGCTGAAATGGTCATGTGACCTGTTTCACGTGTTCCTGATTGTGTGTTTGTTTACTTTGAAAAAAAAAAAAAAAAAAAGTCATTCTTGGTAAAGCCAAAGAGATCTAATAGCACTATTTTTTATTTATTTTTTATTATTTTTGAATAAAGTAAATTGGGACCTTTTTCCAAGGCAAATAACTGAATGTATTAATTTTTGACTTTTTTTTGTTTGTTTTGATAATTTATATATATTTTCCTGGATGTAAAGTGAAATGGTGTGTTTTTATTGAACGTTAAAATCCTTGCTGGTTTGTTCAGGTTTTGCACAGATTTTTGTCTGTAAATACTTGTGTATTGACATTTTTGAAATGTTGTGCCAAAAGTCACATGACCTTTTATTTAAAGTTAAATTAAAAAAAATATATATATATATTTCCTGTCTGTCTGTGTGTCATATTTGATTAAACCAAAAAAAAAAATTCCTGTTTCAGGAAAACAACCCATGTAGGAGGTCACTACATGCTCACGTGTTTTGTAGTTCTATTGAAAGGGAAATTAAATGCACATTCGCTTTGGCGCCCCCTACTGGGAGAAACCGGAAGAACAAGAAGAAGAAATGCACATCCAAAGTCCACCTTTATAGTCTCCAATCTCCTTCAGGTTGCACCTCTGGTCTATTCTATTACCCCGTTATAAACATTATAACAGACCGTGTTACAAACAAGTTCACGGGATGGCGGATTCATTCTCAGCAATTGGAGAACTGCAAGACTCACCTGGACTCGCCTCGGCGGAGGAGTTAGCAGAGAGATTGGCCCTTGAAAGTCCAGCTGCATTACTCACTGATCATGTAGATGCTCATGTTAGTTCGCTCTCTCTTGTGTTGTTTAGAAACTATAATCACACTCTTGATGTCACCCAAATGAGGATGGGTTCCCCTTTTGAGTCTGGTTCCTCTCAAGGTTTCTTCCTAATAACATCTAAAGGAATTTTTCCTTCACCACATTCTCCACGGCTGCTCATCAGGAATAAACACACATCGTTCACCTTCACTGTTAAATTCTGTAAAGCTGCTTTGAGACAATGTCTGTTGTGAAAAGCGCAATAGAAATAAACTCGACTTGATTTGATGATTTAGAGAACAGAGGACGGTGCAAAAATTTTTCGCCTTCTCGGCCTACCGGAGGAAGCAGAAGGTTCTAACACGGTGTCCTTTCTCCAAAAAAAATGGATCCCGGAGATTCTTCATTTGCAGACTGAAGGTGACATCAAGACTGAAAGGACTCAACGCACACTATCTTCCAGACCAGGTGTCATGGAGAGACCCAGAGTGTTGGAGGTTGGAGGTTCTTGATGTAGGTAGAAAGTGGTTTATGGATGGAATTCTGCGTTCTGCAGGAGATTGAATCTCGCTATGCAACGTTCTACCCAGCTAAGCTGCGAGTAACCATTGGGAACATCACCACGGTTCTGTGCACACCTGCAGCGGTCTAAGAGTTCATTACTCAGAAGAAGCAGCATGTAGGACCTGCTGAAATGACCGTTCTCCTCCGGTCAGCTCCGTGTCTGGTGTTGTTCAATCTACGCCTGGATTAGTGCCGAATTAGAGACACGTTTACTTCTGGAGTGAAGTTGTGTTTGAAAGTGTTCTGTTCTGGATTTTCTGAACAGAAAGGACGGTTCTTTGGGACTTGAGTTCCCTTTATGATATAGTGTATGTTGTTTTGTTTGCACATCAGGGCAACATCTGCAAAATAAAGGTGGATGTAAATTTGGGTCATTTACTGCAGATGCTGAAAGCAGCTGGAACTGACTCACAATAATAACCTTTTCCTGTAGAGGGCGCATTCAGTCTGATGCTTAATTTACAGTCTAATCATTTCCATGTATCCTTCAGTCTTACCAGTTAAAGAGTCAAATCAATTCAGTCCAATTTTCTCTGTTTAGAGTCCAATCATTTCCCTGCGTCCACTCGTTTTGATCTAAAGTCCAATCATTTCAATTTAGAGTTCAATCATTTTGTTCGATCATCTTCATGATCTTCCTCTTAATCATTTTCATGAGTCCAGTCTTTATGATCTTAAGTACAGTCAATTCAATTTAGAGTCCAATCATTTTGTCTTTAAGTCCAATCTTTTTGGTTTAGAGTCCAATCATGAATGATGGCTTGTGTGCAAAACATGAATGACCACCAAGACATGCAGTAATAATAAAAATATAATTAAATAAATAATAATAATAATAATAAAAAAAACAAAGGGGAAAATCTGTATTAAAGCATAAACATAAAAAAAAAACATACCTGACATAAAATGTTCTTTCCTCAAAGATTCAGAGGAGATGTTTGTCCTCTGTCTTCTGCTTGTTTTGGCCAGAAACCAAAGGAATCTGATGTCATAGGGTACCTTCCTCATCCTTCTTACCTTCCTCACCCCTGCCTCACCTTACTCATCCTTCTCACCTTCCTCACCATTCAGTACACAGAAGCTCCAGCATCTCAACCTGCATTTAGACGGATCTTCTGAAACTACTTGTTCAACAGTGAAAGACCTGGGAGTTATTTTAGACAGCGACTTGTCTTTCAAAAATCATATCAACCAAGTTACATAAACAGCCTTCTTTCACCTTAGAAATATTTCTAAGCTAAGAAATATGTTGTCTATATCCGATGCAGAAAAGCTCGTCCATGCGTTCATGACCTCCAGAATAGACTACTGTAATGCGTTACTAGGTGGATGTCCTGCATCATTAATAAACAAGCTTCAGTTAGTCCAGAATGCAGCAGCAAGAGTTCTTACAAGGGCAAGAAAATATGATCACATAACCCCGATCTTATCGTCCCTACATTGGCTTCCTGTTAAGTTTCGAATAGACTACAAACTATTACTTCTCACTTATAAACCACTAAATGGTTTAGCTCCATGTTTCTCTCCAGTCTTTTAACACGCTACAATCCGCCACGCTCCCTAAGATCTCAAAACTCTGGACTTCTAGTAGTTCCTAGAATAGCAAAGTCCACTAAAGGTGGTAGAGCTTTTTCACATTTAGCTCCTAAACTCTGGAATAGTCTTCCTGACGGTGTTCGGGGCTCAGACACACTCACCCAGTTTAAGTGTAGATTAAAAACATATCTTTTTAGCAAAGCCTACACATAACACACATCACATCATAACCTTGTGCTCCAGAACATCTGATCACATGCACATTATCAACTTGTGCTGTTAATATCATGAACAGCAGCTACGCTAATTCCTCTCCACTGCCTCTCTTTCTCTCCCCATCCCGAGACACCCTGAGGTTTGGCCAGCTCCAGTCACCTCCCACCTCGTGATGATTACGGACCTTTAAAGAAGTAGATGCCCACAAACATCCCGAATCATCTAGAGACGTACCAGTGCCATTTGGATCCACTTCATGTGCAGTTGGGACACTGGACTTCTTTGAGTGTTTAAAGGCTCTGGCATGGAGAAGCTGATGCTGGATCTGTGATGATCTCAAATGTTGAGATATTTTATGAGTTGGTCAGTAGCTTCTAGTTTTATAACCATAAAGACTGTAAAAGACTGTAGAAAGAACATCACTTATAATCTTATACTCCTGCACTCATGTTAGTTCTCCCTCTCCAGTGTTCTGTACTGTTTAAAGATTTATGACCACACTCTTGATGTCACCCAAATGAGGATGAGGTTCTGCTTTTGAGTCTGGTTCCTCTCAAGGTTTCTTCCTCATAACATCTAAAGGAGTTTTTCCTTCACCACATTCTCCATGGCTGCTCATCAGGGATAAATACACATCGTTCACCTTCACTGTTAAATTCTGTAAAGCTGCTTTGAGACGATGTCTGTTGTGAAAAGAGTTACAGAGATAAACGTGTACCCCTTTTCACACCTTCCATACAGGTAAGTTCCCCTTTTGCCATCCCAGGTACAAATTACTACCCCTTTTCCAACTGCAGGTACAGTTTGCTGGAAAAGTGGAGGAAAAGTTTTCTATGTGCTTCTTTTAGATCATCCAGTTTCCACATGTAGTCTCCATACGCCATTGTAGTAAGCTCCAATCATCTGGGAAGACGTTTAACTAGATTTTGTGGAGAGGGTGTTGAAGTGAGGTACTGATGTAGGTGATGTGATGAAGCCTGGGGTGCAGTCAGCGTGAAAAATTCATTCATCTTTAGTAGAGTTCAGAACTTTACAGCAGGAGATCTTCCAATCCAGAAAGTGTATCTTCATGCAACTGGAGCTTTGTGCACAGGGGCACTGTCATGCTGGAACAGGTTCTAGTTCAAATAAAGGTACACATTTTACGACACTGCATCCCGAAGTAGATCTTACACTACTGCGTTTGAGGAGCATTGAAGAGCCACATGGGTGGAGAAGACGGGTGTCCGGATACTTTTGCCACACAGTGTAATTCCCCCCCAGGCCGCTTGGTGGGAGAAGCGCGTCTTTAGATATTGTGTTCAAACCTCCCACCAATGAAGAAGAGAAGACAGCGGAGACGTCGACGCTTCAGCCTGGAGCTTCAGTGTGCAGCTTTACACTGTTAGCGCTGCGGTGTGTGTGTGTGTGAGTGGGTTAGAGAGTGTGTGAGAGTTTGTGTGTGAGTGTGTTTTTGTGTGTTTTGGTTATTAAGTAATGTCACTGAGCATTTAGGTAACTTTTGCAGCATGAAGCCGCTCTACTGGGATTAATTGGTGTATCTCGGGGCTGACGGTTGGACCGGAAATTAGCGCTGTGAGTCCGGGGGGTTTAGACGTCAGTGCCAACATGGCAGCAGGTAATCAGGGTCCCGGATCTCCAGGTGAAGATAAGACACCTTCCCGCAGACACAGTGACGGTAATGGATTCATTTCCCTCTTTAAATATTACAACTGAGCTACAGATTCAGTGTGTGGGTTTCACCCCCAGCCTTTACTTTCCATAACATTACAACTGATACTACAGCATTTATACACTTCAATATTATCATTGGAATTAAAGTTATCTATCTATCTATCTATCTATCTATCTATCTATCTATCTATCTATCTATCTATCTATCTCTATCTATCTACACTATTTGTTTATTTGTTTATCTATCTGTCTGTCTGTTTGTCTGTTTTTCTTTCTGTCTGTCTGTCTGTCTGTTTGTCTATCTATCTCCACTATCTGTCTGTCTGTCTGTCTGTCTGTCTGTCTACCCACATCTGTCTGTCTGTCTGTCTGTCTGTCTGTCTGTCTGTTTACCCACATCTGTCTATCTACAAACATCTGTCTGTCTGTCTACAAACATCTGTCTGTCTGTCTACAAACATCTGTCTGTCTGTCTACCCACGTCTGTCTGTCTTCACCATTCTATCCGATTGTCTGTCTGTCTGTCTGTCTGTTTGTCTGTTTACTATTGTATCCACTTGTCTGTCCATCTTTATATCTGTCTGTCTCTCTGTCTAACCAACCATTTGTCTGTCCATCCTTGTATCTGTCTGTCTGTCTAACCAGTTGTCCATCCATCCATATATATTTTTTTTTATCTGCCTGCCTGTCTTTTAACATTTGCCCAGGGTTTGACATAGACTTTTGTGTGTGTGTGTGTGTGTGTGTGTGTGTGTGTGTGTGTGTGTGCACGCACAATTGTTTTTATTTGAAATAGAATAGAATATTTTTCATATTCATCCCTTTCCATTCAAATCCACGATGGGCAAAAACGCCACCGCGTTTTAATTCGAAAAAAAGAAGAAGAAAGTCTCTTTTACCTTTTTGTTGTCGTCTTTCCTCCCTTACACTTTAATTGTTCCTTAAACAAACTTACGTAACGCGACACTTCGTGTAACAATGCTTTCAAAATGTAAAAAAAAAAAAAACACACCCGGAAAATGTAAAAGACGCCTGAAATAATCCCGCTGACCCTCCCGGGTCTCTGTTTCACAATCTTTTGACGTCATTTTATTCCTGTTTGTAGAAGCAGCCGTAGTGATGTGTACTTTAGGAGTTCCTGGTATACATCCGTGTCATTCCAAATCAGAGTTTATTCTGGACGTCAATGAAAAGAGATGGAGGAGAAAACAAGCGTTTTATTGAGAATGAAGTGACTGTAATGAGCCCCTGCTGAGTTCAGAATAAATCACTGACAGGAGGCTGAAATAAACACCATGAACCCTGAAACACACCTTTACTGTAACCGTGCCTTTATATTGTTTTAGATATAAAATCTCCTACATATTTTTCAGAAGAAAAACAATACGTGTGCATAACTAATAAAGAACTTTAATCCATTGAACACAAAAGCTTCTCCAGGAATTCCAGAAGAATTTCATTACAAAAGCGTCTCGGTTTTTAACTGAACTTGCTGGTTGAGGAGAATCAGGTAGAGCAGGTCAGACCGCCTTCAGCATCATACACTATTTATTTTACCTCGTTATTCAAACCCACACCTCTGCCACAAGGAATTATTTTTTTTTTGAATGAAAGTAGTTTGAATGACATTTGATGGAGTTTAATTACTGAGTCAATAACAAGTTTATTGGTGTCGATCTGTCTGTCTGTCTATCTAATCTATCTACCATTCTGTCTGTCTATCTACCATTTTATCTGATTGTCTGTCTGTCTATCCATCTATTCATTTGTCTGTCTGTCTGTCTGTCTGTCTGTCTGTCTGTCTGTCTGTCTGTCTATTCACCATTTTATCTGATTATCTATACACCATTGTATGTAAGTCTGTCCGTCTAAGCATCTATTTATTTACCTGTCTGTCTGTCTGCCTATCTGTCTATTCACCATTTTATCTGATTATCTATCCACCACTGTATGTCTGTCTACCATTTTTATCTGATTGTGTGTCTGTCTGTCTGCCTGTCTGTCTCTGTCCATCCATTTATTTTCCTATCTGTCTGCCTGTCTGTCTATTCACCTGTCTGTCTGTTTGTCTGTCTGTCTGTCTGTCCGTCTGTCTGTCTGTCTGTCTAACTATTTGTCTGTCCATCCATCCAATTAAAAAACAGTAACACTTTTTTTTTAATTGGAAGTAGTTTGAAAGCCAATAACGAGGGTATTGTTGAAGTGAATTGGTCTCATTTTGTCTGGTTGGGACGAGGCGTTCTGTCACGTGACGTAGACACCATGATGGAACAGTCAGGGGATCTTTAGATGGCACAAGTCATGTGAAGCATCAAAGCAGCATCCTGGGTCATGTGACTGATTTGTGTGAGTTGAGTTTGGTGTAACAATCAGCTTTTCTATTTCTTTCTAAGTATTAGGACACCTGAGTTTTCCTACACAAACATGGAGCCACACTGCTTTGGATGCAGTGTTTTGGTTTTTTTTTTTCTTCCTTGACTTGAATTAGGAAACCAAAGATGTTCCACTGGATTTTGTGGAGATTTTTGCTCATTCAAGGATGTTCGTAAAGTCAAGTCGATGAGGTGAGGAGGCCTGATGTTAGATGATGACATCTAACCCAAAGATGTTCAGTTGGGTTGAAGTTGGAGCTCTATAAGCAGAAGATCTTCCATTCCAACCCATGTAAAGCAAATCTTCATGGAGCTGGAACAGGTTTGGGTCTCCTAGTTCGATTATAGGGAAAGATGTTGCGATTCTGCATCCAAAGACGTCCTATACAATTGTGTGTCCAACTTTTTGGTAGCAGTTTAATGAAGAACCAGATATGGCATAAGCAAAAAAAAAAACAGGTGTCCCAATACTTTTGGCGGCACCGTTTCTACCGTGTACCCTTTTTTTGTTGTTGTTGTATTTCTCCATCGTACAGTCGGGTTGGTTGTGGACAAGGAGTCGTGTGTGCATGCTGGGTGGAGTGCCTGACCGCTCAGTGTGAATGAAGGCGCTGATTGTTGTCGTGTGTGTGTGTGTGTGTGTGTGTTTTAACAGGGTGCAGTGTGCAAACATCCTCGTCACTGATGCGTCGGAGAGCAAACGTACCTGCACGTTAGTTTTCCTGCACGTAGTTAGACGGATTCGTCTCTCTATTAAGATATAAAGATGAGCGTTTACGGTGATTGTACGAATAAACAGATCGAATTTGTTTGCCGAATGAAACCTTTCTGTCTTTGTACGATATCGCAGCACGTGCAAAATCTCGAATCTAATTTGTCAGGGTTGACTTCTCCTAAAAGGTAAATCTCGGGTATACAGATATGTTAATGCCAACTTTCTGGTTTCTATGGTAACGGCGAACACGGGGACCTGTATGGCGAAGGGTGTGTGATTAACGCGTAATTCTATAGTGTTCTGTAAAAGGCTCCAGTCTGATTGACTGTATAATGAATATATTCACGCCCGGCCGTGTTATTGTTTCTATAGTAACGGCTCATACTCTGGGACTCGTACAGTGAAACCTGTATTTAAGCCGAGACTAATAAAGAAATCTAAAAGTTTGTTGGTTTAATAAAGTATTTAACTGAAGTCTTTTGTTTAATAGTTTGGGAGGAATCAGGGTTTAAGGTCACTGTTTTCCCGACACAGTAAAGTTCTCAGCAGGAGTCACTTTTGTAAAATGATAAACTCGTGTGTGTGTGTTTGTGTGTGTGTTTGAGAGAGAGAGAGAGAGAGAGACACAGACAGAGAGAGAGGGAGCTCAGGAGACAGATGAGAGAGAAAGAGAGAGAGAGAGAGAGAAGAGAGAGAGAGCTCAGGAGACAGATGAGAGAGAAAGAGAGAGAGAGAGAGAGAGAGACACAGACCAATAGGGAGAAAGATCAGGAGACAGATGAGAGAGAGACACAGACCAAGAGAGAGAGACACAGACCAAGAGAGGACAGGAGACGAGCGAGAGAGAGACTGGGAGAATGAAAGAGAAAGATCAGGAGACAGAGGGGGGGAAGACAGCCTGTGAAAGACACGGAAGAAGAGAGAGACCGGAAGACAGACAGACAGAGAGAGAGAGAGAGAGAGCGCGCGCACGCTCAGGAGACAGATGAGAGAGAGAGACACGGACCAAGAGAGAGAAAGATCAGGAGACGGATGAGAAAGAGACACAGACCAAGAGAGGACAGAAGACGAGAGAGAGGGAGACACACACACACGCAGACCGAGAGAGAGAGAGAGAGAGAGAGACTGAGAGAAAGAAAGAGAGCTCAGAAGACAGGCGGACTGAGAAAGACACAGAAAAAAAGAGAGACCGGCAGAGAGAGAGAGAGAGAGCGCGAGAGAGAGAGACCGGCAGAGAGAGAGAGAGAGAGAGATTGGTAGATGGACTGGGAGAGAAAGAGAGAAATGAGAGACAGACAGAGCGAGAGAAAGACAGAGATGGACATGGAGACAGAGAGAGGGAATGTGTTTAATGTGGCTGGAGTGAAGTGATGGGGGTGTAACTGTACACATATTCGCACCAAAGTTTTTCGTTTTTCGCGGAACATATTTACAATCTGAGAAAATGCTATATTAAATGTGAAACACACACACACACACACACACACACACACACACACACACACACACACACACACACTGTATCACCCAAACTGGGTCTAACAAAAATGTAACTAATTTCATTTCTCTATTTATTTTGATAAAATATGTTCAAATAATATTTTATAAATTACTTAAACAAGCAGTGATTTTATTTCAAGTTGTTTTAAAAACGTAAGCTGTTCGAATGTTAATAATAAAAAACTGCATAAAAAGAATTAAAATTAACGAGCACTTTGATGCTTTGCATTTCTTGAATATTTATCAGTCACGTGAAGAGCGAGCTCAGGTTCTGAACAGGTTCTGATCGCGTCTCGTGTCTGTCCTTCTGCAGCGAACCGGAAGTTAAAGTACATCAGTTTGACCATTTTGGTGATCCAGAATGCCTCGCTCATCCTCAGCATCCGCTACGTGCGGACGTTACCGGGAGATCGCTTCTTCACCACGTCCGCCGTGGTCATGGCTGAGGTCCTGAAGGTCTTCACCTGCCTCATCATCATCCTGTTCCAGAAGAGAGGTGTGTCTGTCGTAATGATACCCCAGAGCGGTCCAGAGTTTAGCGGGTGGAGCGTCAGTAATAATGCTCCTTCTTCTTCTTCTTCTTCTTCACAGGAAACATCAAGGACTTTGTGTTCCTGCTGTATGATTCGATAGTGGTGCAGTACTGGGACACGCTGAAGCTGGCGGTTCCATCGCTTATCTACACGCTACAGAATAACCTGCAGTACGTGGCCATCTCAAACTTGCCAGCTGCCACGTTCCAGGTGAGCATCTTTTGAAGTTCTGCTCAAGTTTAACATCCTGACACTTTCACCCTTAACACCCCTGGAGACTCCTCCCATCCGGCTCCTTCCTGTTTATTCAGCATTTTTAGAGGGAATCTCCAGTATCAGAATCCTGCTTTAAAAGGATCTTCAGGACAACACCATTTTACACACACACACACACACACACACACACACACACACACACACACACACACACACACACACACTATGCGATTTGTATGGTTCTTCTCCAAACTGGTGTCTTTGGATGCTTTGGATTTTTCATGTCAGCTGCATCCCAGACCTCCTCACCTCACAAACATCTTCACAAAATCTAGAGGAACATCTCCCCAGAAGAGTGGAGTTTATGATATTAGCAATTGGGGACTAAATGTGGAACTGGATATCTTCAAAAAGATGTACATCTAATGGTTGGGTGTCCACAAACATTTGGTCATAGTGTGTAAATGGATAAAAACAAGATTTCAATTAAAAAAGCACTTTTTTTTTTTTATCTCCTCCGTATCTGTAGGTAACGTATCAGCTGAAGATTTTAACGACGGCACTCTTCTCGGTTCTCATGCTGAGGAAGAGTCTGTCGCGTATCCAGTGGATCTCGTTGCTCCTCTTGTTCGCCGGTGTGGCCATCGTCCAGGTGGAGCAGGACAGCAGCAAGAACAAGGAGGCCGTGGACTCGGGCGCCTCCCAGAGCTACGTGAAAGGCCTGGTGGCCGTAGTGGTGTCCTGCCTGTCATCAGGGTTTGCAGGTGTTTACTTCGAGAAGATCCTGAAAGGCAGCAGCGCCTCGCTGTGGCTCCGCAACGTGCAGCTGGGGTTCTTCGGGACGCTCCTGGGCCTGCTCGGCCTGTTGTGGAACGACGGCGAGCAGATCGCCGAGAAGGGCTTCCTGTTCGGATACACGCCCATGGTGTGGGGCGTGATTTTTAACCAGGCGTTCGGCGGCCTCCTGGTGGCCGTGGTGGTCAAATACGCCGACAACATCCTCAAGGGCTTCGCCACATCCTTCTCCATCGTGGTGTCCACAGTCACGTCCGTCTACCTCTTCGGCTTCCACGTGGACATCCTGTTCACGCTCGGCGCCGGCCTCGTCATCGGCGCCGTCTACATGTACAGTCTACCCAAAGTGGCAGCGCAGCCCACCGGCGCCGGCTCCTTCCCTTCCTCTTCCTCCTCCTCTTCCTCGCAGACGGACGGGTTCCTTCCAAAGTCAGTGCTGGTGAAATGAAACTTTTGCTGGCCAAACTTTCTCTCCCTCAACCTTCACGACTCACTTTTTCCCAGTAATCCCTCTTTTTTTTTTTTTTACTCAGACTTTTAATCCTCTTCTTTCTGCTGCTTTGGGGTCGGGTTATGCTTTCTTTCTTTTTTCTCTCTCTTACTCACGTGTTACCCCAGCGGGTGTGTGTATGTGCACAGTCATGCTGAGTGCGCTCTCTAATCAGCTGACTCATAGTCCGTTCGGTCCGATCTAAGAAATCTGATCAGACGTGGCCAGACTATCTTTTCAAATCCTGGTGAAAACCTCGATTTACCGAGATCAGGTGTGTTTGAGATAAAACTTCACGTCAGGGTGGCGCCAGGACTCGCCGGGGTAAAGCACAAGATCTAGGAACAGGTTTGCCCCTTTATCATCACCCCTCAACCCGATATGCCTTATTCTACACTTACCTCCTCAGGTTTTAGCGTCTAATCTAAATAAGAATCTAAGGGCAGTTCACATGTCAAAGATCCAGCTGTTTGTACAAACATCTGCATAAGCGTCTAACACGATCAATGTCGTGTTCAAGAATGGACATCGTAGTTAATGGTTAAGATGTGGTACGATCAGAAGGTTTTGAGTTCAAATCCCAGCACCACCAACGCCACCACTGCTGGGCCCTTAACACGCACATGCTCTATTATATAAAATGAGATCAACACGGAGTTCCAAGCTCTACGTTCCACCATGACGTATCTCCAAGTGCAGACGTGCATGTGTGCATATTCCACCTAGAAAACCTCAAACGTACCCATAAAAACACCTGCCGCATTCGTTTAGAACGATTCGTTCATTTTACACGTGTCTTCTGAACATCTGGGCCTCACCTACATGCGTTTTTTTACATGCAGCCACGCCCTCAAAAAATGAAAGGGCGTTCAGCAAGCACATGGTGGCACATGGAGGAGGCCTGAGATGCAGTCAGCGTTAAAGAGGGTTTATAGCTCTATAGCAGGAGCTCTTGCACATCTTCCAACACCATGAAAAAGCAGATCTTTATGGAGCTGGAACAGGTTTCATAGTTCAACTGAAGGTTGAATTTCATGCTCTCGCATCCGAAGACGTCTTATACAATTGTTTGTGGGAACAGTTTAGCGATTACGGTGGGAAAGTCGGGTGTCGGCATCAGCTGTGCACGCTCCAGGAAACACACCTGATTTCAGCTTCTCGAGGGAATTCAGGGAATCCTGTGCGCTCAGCCTGTGCACCTACAGCACACGTCGCTGGCATACTGGTCATGAGAATCACGCTCACTGTTGCACTACAGCACTGGGAATTCTGGGAAGATTTGGGAATCTTGGGTATGCTGCGTTTCTAAACGATGTAGGCTGAGCGTCAGGCTGTACAGTGCTGTCTGCTCCTAGGAATCAAAATAAACAGCAGCTGGATTTTATTTTTTATTATTTCTTTTTTTAATAAATATATTTTTAGGAGACTTGAAACTGCAGTCAGTGCCGCACGAGAACGCTGAGGTCTGGACGAACATCTTACACACACACTCACACACTCTCACACACACACACTCTGATAGTCAAGGGTTTCAGAGCATGTCACAAACGGGAATCGAATAAACCTCGTCTCGAAGGCGTGTCCCACGTCGTCCGCGATCCCTGTTTCCACTTACGTTATAGCAGCTACAAACGAAGGGCCAAGTTACTAGT
>JBCEWE010000132.1:145000-232500 GCA_039877035.1 Silurus lanzhouensis
TTGACACACACTTTGAAAAGAAGACGAAGTATTATAGAGTCAGATGTAAGACCATCTGTCCGTCTGCTAAGGCTTGCCCAAAACTGACGGCTAAAAAAGTGCAGAATTAAATGATGCAATGGACAAAGTCCAGACCTCCACCAGACTGAAGTGCTGCAGCAGTAGTGACGGGTCATTCATGAACCATTCGTTCATATTGAACGAGTCTTTAATGTGACTCAGGAGAACGAGTCGTCTTAACGAGTGATTCGTTTATTTTCTACCAGACGCATAAGCAAAGCCATGCAAAATCTCCGAGGTTTTCTACAGGAAACAGAATTGAGTAGTTCATCTCATGAGGTCTCTGGTCCAAGTCGTTCATCTATCTCTCATGTGACGCCATGAAGGTGATTAAAGGATTAAATGAATAAATGACTCAAAAAAAAAAAAAAGATACATTTATTTGGATGAATGAGATTCAAAGAACCAAGTTACTAAAATGATCCGATCTTTCCATCACTATGCGGCAGGACCTGTGCGTAAACAAACCCCTGCAAACCTCAATGAACTGAAGTTTTAAAGAAGAACGAGACACTGATAAACTCCTACAGAACATGATTTCTTCAGGTTATTGCTGTTCAAGATTCAAGCAGTTCTACAAGCTGTTAAATCAAATGGTGTACTTAGTTTGACCTCCATTTTGGCCTGATATTTGTCTAAAAAAAATGTATAATGATACGATGCAATATGTCATGGTGGTGTTCATCTGAAGTTTATTTACCTCATACTAATATTGATCAGGACTATGTGAATTTTTATAACGTCCTCATTGTGTAAAACCCTAGAATTTAAAGATGGTGTACTTTCTTTTTCACACTTCACCATTTCTCCCATTTTGTGGACACACGAGCATAAGATTGGGATGTGCTTCTTCTTGACCATTTTCCATGTTCAGTCTCCATTTGCTTTTATGATGAGCTCCTCTTTCTCTTCTGGGAAGATGTTCCATATGTGATTCATGGAGATTCATTCAGCCAGTTAGCGATGTAGGTGAGAAGGTGAGGAGGTTCTGGGGTGCAGTCAGTGTTCACATTCAACCCAGAGGTGTTCAGTAGCGTTGGTGCTCTATTGAAGGAGATCTTCCAGTCCAACCTGTGGAAAGCATATATATATGTTCATGGAGCTGGCTTTGTGCACAGGCGCATTGTCATGATGGAACAGGTTTGAAGAAGCGTCCTGTACATTTCTGTGCCTTCAAATTAGAGGAAACAGTGTGGAGAAGAATTACATATGGCTGGAACTGTCAGGTGTCCCAATACTTTTATTCATTTGTGTGTGTATACAGTATATATAAGTATCTCACCTTCAGGTTGTTCCTCTACACACTGCGGACTAATATTCAAAGTGCCTATATATAACCCTATATATACAGTATATTAGACGATAAAACTCCAATCTTTTTTTTTCTCAGAGATTTTATTCATCTCCAGCAGCTTTTCTCCTTTATGATATTTGAAGACATCTGTGTCTGATTAAACACTACCGCTGCCTTACATGATGTCTGAATACATGGTGTTTCTGAATACATTTGAAATTTTTTTTTGTCTGATTAACGTGTTTATGCCTAAATAAAATGTTTTGAATGCATACAAGGAAGATTGTGAGCTGATTATCACACAGAGGTTTGTTGCACAGCGAGCACGGATATGATTTGTGTGTATAATGACGCTGAAGGTCTGAAATTGGTCTCTGGTTCTGATCCATCAGCAGTTTTGTTACTGTATATTATTAAATTATGTGGATAGAATTAATCTGAAAGCTTTCCAAAGACGGGAAAAGAGCATCCATAATCATCTTTCAGCTTCTTCCATTAGGGGGCGCCACAGCGGCTCATCCGTCTCCATACCCCCCTGTCCTCTACATCTGCCTCATTCACACCAACTACCTGCATGTCTTCCCTCACCACATCCATAAACCTTCTCCTTGGTCTTCCTCTTTTCCTCCATCCTCAGCATTCTCCTACTGATATACCCCATGTCCCTCCTCTGCACATGTCCAAACCATCTCAATCTCACCTCCCTCACCTTGTCTCCAAAACGTCCTACATGCACTGTCCCTCTAATAAACTCATTACTAATCCTGTTGAACCTCAACATCTTCAGCTCTGCTACCTCCAGCTCCACCTCCTGTTTTCAAGAAGCTTTTATTGTCATTTCAACCATATATATCTGACGCAGTACACAGTGAAATGAAACAAAGTTCTTCCTGAACCCTGATGCTACAACAATCACAGAAAACACAGGGTTAAGGACTAGTAAGTGTCCTCGCCACAAAAAATGCATGTGTGCAACCTGGTGCAAAAAGTGCAAAGACAACACAAGACAGTGCAAGACAACTACACAAAATGAGCTTTCCTCAGCCTTCTCAGGAAGTGGAGATGCTGCTGGGCGTTTTTGGTGATGGAGCTGGTGTTGAGTGACCAGGTGAGGTTATCTGCCAAGTGAACACCAAGGAATTTGGTGCTCTTGACAATCTCCACGGAGGATCAATCGATGATCAGTGGAGAATGGTCAGTCTGTGCTCTTCTGAAGTCAACAACCATCTCTTTAGTTTTGTCAACGTTCAGAGACAGGTTGTTGGCTCCACACCAGGCTGTTAACCGTTGCACCTCTTCTCTGTATGCTGACTCATCATTCTTGCTGATGAGAACCACCACGGTCGTGTCATCGGTGAACTTACTGATGTGATTTGAGCTGTGCATTGCTACACAGTCATGAGTCAGCAGAGAGTGAACAGCAGTGGGCTAAGCACACAGCCCTGAGGGGCCCCAGTGTTCGTCTGGTGGTGCTGGAGATGCTGCTTTCCCGATCCGGACTGACCGAGGTCTCCCGGTCAGATAGTCCAGGATCCAGTTACAGAGGGAGGTGTTCAGGCCCAGTAGGCTCAGCTTCTCAATCAGGTGCTGAGGGATGATCGTGTTGAATGCTGAGCTGAAGTCTATAATCAGCATTCGTACATAAGAGTCCTTGTTGTCTAGGTCGTGGAGATAGCAATATCAGTGAAGCGGTTTGGACTATACCACTTTGTCCTTTACTCAATGCCACTGTCTCCAAACCATACATCATCTCAGGTCTCACCACAGTCCTATAAACTTTCCCTTTCACTCTCACAGATACTCTTCTATCACAAATCACTCCTGATATCACTCTTCTCCACCCACTCCACCCTGCCTGCACCCTTTTCTTCACTTCTCTAACACACTCTCCATTACTCTGCACTGTTGACCCCAGGTACCTGAACTCCTCCACCTTCTCCACCTGTTCTCCCTGCAACTGCACCCCTCCACTGCCCTCCCTCTCATTGACTTTCATTCCTCTTCTCTCAGCCTGGCTTCCACTACTCTTTCCCATAACTTCATGGTGTGACTGATCAACTTTATTCCCCTGTAGTTACTGCAGGTCTGCACATCTCCATTATTCTTAAAGATCAGTACCAGCACACTCCTTCTCCATTCCTCAGGCATCTTCTCACCTTCCAGAATCCTGTTCAACAATTTGGTCAAAAGCATTTTTGTACGTCGCTCTGGAGAAGGGCGTCTGCTAAATGCCGCAAATGTAAATGGATAAAAAACTCCACTGCATCTCTCCTAAACATCTCCATGCTTTCAATGTTATGTCATCTGGTCCAGCCGACTTTCCACTCTTCATCCTCTTAATCGCTGCTCTCACTTCCTCCTTACTAATTCTATCCACTTCCTGCTTCACCATCTCCATATCATCCAACCTTCTCTCTCTCATGTTCCTCATTCATCAGCTGCTCAAAATACTCCCTCCACCTTCTCAACACACTCTCCTCACTAGTCAACACATTTCCATCTCCATCCTTTACTGCTCTAACTTGCAGTACATCCTTCCCAGCTCGGTCCCTCTGCCTGGCCAATCGGTATAAAATCTTTTCTCCTTTCTTAGTGTCCAACCTCTCATACAGCTCCTAATATGCCTTTTCCTTGGCTTTCGCCACATCCCTCTTCACCTGCTGCCGCATCTCCTTGTTCTCCTGTCTACTTTTCTCATCACTCTGTCGATCCCAATTCTGTTTCTCCAACCTCTTTCTCCTTCTGCTTTCCTGCACTTCCTCATTCCACCACATCTCTTTTTCTTCCTTTCTATTTCCAGATGTTACACCAAGTACTTTTCTAGCTGCCTCCCTCATCACTCCTGCAGTAGTTGCCCAATCATCTAACACCTCTTTAACACCACTGAGCCTCTCTCTGACCTCTTCCCTGAACCTCACACTACACTCTTCCTCCTTCAGTTTCCACCATCTTATTCTTCTTTCAGTCCTCACTCTCCTTCTCTTCTTCTTCACCTCCAAAACCATCCTACAGACCACCATCCGATGCTGTTTAGCTACGCTGTCCCCTGCCAACACCTTACAGTCTCCAATCTCCTTCAGGTTGCATCTCCTACATGGAACATAGTCCACCTGTGTGCACCTTCCTCCACTCTTATATGTCACCCTATGATCCTCCTTCTTCTTAAAATATGTGTTCATCACTGCCATTCTTCTGCCGTCTTGTAAAGTGTATCTCTAAAAAATCTTTCAGACTTTATTAACTGTTTATAAATCATTTTATTGGATTTTGAATGCTCTTGTTTTTCAATATATACACGCTCTATTATTGAGCAAAAAAATTTAATGTGAGCCAAACAGGGACTTTTACTGTGTACGGTGCTTGCCGGAAGCAGCTCTATTTTGTTTGAGAAAAAAAAAAAATATTTAATATGGTAATTCTACACGTATTACATAAATCCAAAAATCATTTAATAAGTAGGGGATGTTTTTAAATATTTATATATTTATTGTATTTTATTAGAAGTATTTATCTTATGAGTTTGTTTGAACAATTTAGTCTACTGCTTTTTTATATTATCCTAGCTAAACCGGAAGCCGGAACTAAATCACTAAAATGATTAATCGTTTTAAATATTAATAATATATTATAACTCTTTAACACCTTGTATTACTTTATTTATCATAAAAACATATTGAACGTGCAAAAAAAAACACTTGTTTTTTTTTTTTTATTATATATGGATTTTTTTTTTTAATGCGCCTTGTTTTACATTCACCAAAATAAAACTTAAAAAAAAAACTATTCGAATTCGAATTTATTTACAAATATGATTTGCAAAATATTTAGTTTATTTATTTATTTATTTATTGTAATTGTTTATGATTTCAATCGGAACATACGGGAAACTCCCCCATTCTAACCGGAAGTGTCGTATGTTGGAGTTGTCCACGCATCCCGGAAGTGAGACGGAGAGATCGGGAGAAGTTTGGGCTCGCGCGCACATCTCTTTTAGCTGGTGTGTTTTGTAATTAATTTATAGGTGAGTATTTATATTTTTCATTATAATTGTAATATTTTTGCATTATTATTGTGAACGCCGGGTGTGTGATCATGAAGCTGAAACGTGAGACAGTGTGTGAAAAAGCGAAAGTAGGCGTGGTTCTGTAGCTTTAGCTAGTTATTCAGCTAGTCACTCAGGTGCTAGTGGTTATCTCGAGAATTTATTCGGTTCAATATGAAAGATTTATATTTGTATAAGATCTATACACGGATAATTCCTCCACCTTTACACGTGCAAGATCATAATTTCAAAATCATAAGTCGGTCAAGAAAAAAAAAATCTCCAAATGGAGTGAAGAAGTGACAGGAACTTTCTAGAACAATCCCTCATGAAATACACTTTAATTATAAATTAATCATAATTATAAATTATTATTCATTTATTAAAAAAAAATCATTTAAAAAAGTATCATGGCTCGGATAGATTGCATTACATCATAAATACTCGACATGTTCTTCGTTATATTCATTCCTGTGCTTCCGTTCTTGTGCACCAGGGGGCGCTGTTGCTTTCGACAGAGTGCTGCAATACATTCATTTTATTTTTAATTTTTTTTTATTTCTCCATATTCTACTGTATAAACGATCTATATATCTGTCTATCTATATCTTTTTCGATCTGTCTGTCTGTCTAACCCACATGAAGCTTATGTTCATGGAGGTGATAATTGTGTCTGATTTCAGGTCTGCAGGATGAGTCTGCAGTGGACGGCGGTGGCGTCTTTCCTGTACGCCGAGGTTTTCTTCGTCCTGCTCCTCTGCGTGCCCTTCATCTCCCCCAAACGGTGAGAGAGATCTCAGAGGATCTCGCAGATTCGTGCACTGGAGATTCCTTCCTCCTGTGAAATCTCAGATCAGAGTTTATTTTAGTGCTGTGTGCATGAATACGTCTGCCAGTTTGTGTATTGTACTGTGTTTCCCTGGCAACGCTGACTGTCTCCCGTCTCGGCACTCGGGTCACTGCGCTTTTGAGTCATCAGGGGAAGTTCTAATGAGACGGGAATGAGACACAGCCCAGTCTTGTGAAATCTTTCCCCTTTCACCCTGCTGTTATGTGTGTGTGTGGTGTGTGTGTGTGTGTGTGTGTGTGTGTGTGTGTGTGTCAGGGCTCAGATAGAGCAACTGAGTTTTGTAATCGGAGTGTGTGAGTGAAGCACGTCTCACTGAAACCTCAACTCAACTATCTCTCACTCTCTCTCTCGTGCTCTATCTCACTCTCTATCTCACTCTCCTTCTCTCACGCTCTCTTTTACTTTATCACTTACCCTATCTCTCTCTCTCTCTCTTACTCACTTTTTATCTTATTCTCGATATCACTGTCTCTCTCTCTCACACCCTATCACTCTCTCTCTCACCCTATCACTCTCTCTCTCACCCTATCACTCTCTCTCTCACCCTATCACTCTCTCTCTCACCCTATCACTCTCTCTCTCTCACCCTATCACTCTCTCTCTCTCACCCTATCACTCTCTCTCTCACCCTATCACTCTCTCTCTCACCCTATCACTCTCTCTCTCTCACCCTCTCTCTCTCTCACCCTATCTCTCTCTCTCTCTCTCTCTCTCTCACCCTATCACTTTCTCTCTCACCCTATCACTCTCTCTCTCACCCTATCTCTCTCTCTCTCTCTCTCTCTCTCTCTCTCTCTCTTACTCACTTTTTATCTTATTCTCGATATCACTGTCTCTCTCTCTCTCTCACCCTATCACTCTCTCTCTCTCACCCTATCTCTCTCTCTCACCCTATCACTCTCTCTCACACCCTATCACTCTCTCTCACACCCTATCACTCTCTCTCTCACCCTATCACTCTCTCTCTCTCTCTCTCTCTCTCTCACCCTATCACTCTCTCTCACCCTATCACTCTCTCTCTCACCCTATCACTCTCTCTCTCTCTCACCCTATCACTCTCTCTCTCACACCCTATCACTCTCCATCTTACTCTCTATCTCACCCTCTACCTCTCACTCTCTATCTCACCCTCTCTCTCTCTCTCTCTCTCTCTCTCTCTCTCTCTCTCTCTCTCTCTTATTCTCTCTCTCTCTCTCTCTCTCTCTCTCACACACACTGTCACTCTCTCTCTCATTCTCTCTCATTCTTTTCTTTGTAACACTCTCTCTATCTCTCTCTGTCACTCTTTCTCTCTTTGTCCCTTGCTATCTGCCGCGCTCCTTTTATCCCTATCTCTCTATCTGTCTCGTTCTCTCTTTTACTGTTTCCCTTTTCTCTCTGTCTGCCTCTGTTTCTTTTCTTGATCTTTCTATCTCTCTCTATCTATTTCTCACCCTTTCTCTCTCTCTCTCTTACCCTCTCTGTCTTTCCCATTTCTGCTTGTTATACTATCTCTCTCTGTATCTATCGCTCTCACCTTCTTTCTAATTGGCCCAGGCTTTCTATACCCTCGCTCTCTCTCTTTCTCTCGTTGTCTTTCTCTCAATCCCTTCCTTCCTCGCACTTTCTCGCCCTTGTGGCTGCCGCAAAATCTAGTGGAACATCTTCCCTTATAAGAGTAAATGGAGATTAAATGTGGACTGGTACGTTCAGAAAGAAGCACATGGAAATCAAAACAGTTTTCTGGAAACTTTTGGCCATTCGCTCCCTGATGTTTGATCATGTCATTATTACAGAATGTTTCTGATGTTTCAGTGTGGTGGTGGTGGTGGTGGTGGTGTTGTTGTTATTATTAAGAGTTCAGTTTGTGATCAGCGTCTCGTCCGTGTGTGAGCTCACTGTGAGCGTTCTGTCCTCTTCTCTAGATGGCACAAAATCTTCAAATCTCGCCTGGTGGTTGCCATAACGACCTACGGGAACACGGCCTTCATCGTCATCCTCTGCATACTCGTCTTCCTCCTGGTTGGTGAGTACATGCCCCAGTGCACCAGAGTCTGGGCAAAGAAGCCCCTCGGTAGTGCAGTTGTCATATTGAAGTGTGTGTGTGTGTGTGTGTGTGTGTGTGTGTGTGTTTCCGCAGATGCCTTCAGAGAAGTACGGAAGTACAGTGTGACAGACAAGCTGGATCTCTCCAACAACCCCGTGGCCATCGAGCACATCCACATGAAGCTGTTCAGAGCTCAGAGGAACGAGTACATCGCCGGCTTCGCTCTGCTGCTCTGCCTGTGAGTGTCTGTCTGTCCGTCTGTCTGTCCGTCTGTCTGTCTGTCTGTCCGTCTGTCTGTCTGTCCGTCTGTCTGTCTGTCTGTCCGTCTGTCTGTCTGTTCTCTCTGTCTCTCTCTCTTACACACACACACACACACACACACACACACACTCTCTCTCTCTCTCTCTCTCTCTCTCTCTCTCTCTCTCTCTCTCTCTCTCTCTCTCACATACTGTCTCACTTATTCTCTCTTTCTCTTGTTTTCACTCTCTCTCTTACACACACACTCTCCCTCTATCTGTCTGTCACATCCTCTTACACACACGCGCGCTGTCTTGCACTTATTCTCTTTTTTTCTCTTGTTCTCTCTCTCTTTTTAATACATTTATTTCACACTTTCTCTCTCATTGTCTGTTTCTCGTTTTCACTCTCACGCATATTGTCTTTCTAAGCATTTCTCTCTTTTACTTTCATTTCTATTTATCCATCTGTTTTCTCTCTCTCTCTCTTTCTCTCTCTCTCTCTCTCTCTCTCTCTCTCTCTGATTATCTTTCTTAGTCTGTTCTTTCTCTTAATACATTTGTATCCCTTTTGTCTGTATCTATCCATCCATCTCTCTCTATTTCTCTTTTTTTTTTTTTGTGCCATTTCTCATACTCGCTCTCTTCCTGTCTCCACTGTAACCCACGGCCTCATTGCACTTTTTTTCATTCCAATTCCCTCACGTTCATTTGCATCTCTTCAGGGGGAAAAATGCAGGGTGGAGAAAGTTTATAGAAGATATGGAAGCATCACCTGATAAGACTCTGGTGTGAACAGTTTGATTCCCGAACGTATAATTCCCTGGAAATTATTTCCCAATATCCCCTCACACCATTCCATAAAAATTGCTATATATATTTTTATTTATTTATAAAAAAAAAAATTGCTATAATTTAGAAAAGTTCCAAATACACAGCGTATAAATCCCGGTTTCGGATTTTCCCACAGCCTTGTGTGATGATCCGTGCCTTTCCCGGACACCTCGGTCGCTCCACCTGTTAATTGGATTTAACATTCCTGGCGTTCCGGTGTCCATCACGGCCGGGTGGGATTATGTAAGAGGTCCACGTGGATGTAAACGGTGTATTTCTGTAGCCTCTATTATTAATTTGACTGGAGCAGTGGAAAAAACACCACAATGTACCTGGGAATCCCGGATATTTTCCGTCCAAAAGACCCCTCCACCCCCATCCCTTTCTCTTTTCTCCACTTTCCCTGCTTACATTACTGCAAGCCAATCCGCATTCTTCTCCGTACACGCACCAGGCTATATTTCTCCAAATAACACGATATTAATATCCAGCTACAAGCACTACTACTTTTCCCCGGCCGCTCGGTTCAGGCAGCGTGTGATCAAACAGGTGACGGAGATTATATTTAGCCGGTGTATTTCTGCCCGGCTCTTTTGACACCCGAGACCCCGAGTTGAGCGAGTGCACGGCGCCTCACCTCGCCTTTAAGATTGCGCTCCCGTTAATCGGTTTGCAGCGCAAACTTTAAGTTCGAAAGGGATCCTGGGAAAACTGACTTGTGATGCAGCGTCCGAGTTCAGCTGCAAATCCCCACTTGCGCTACCAATAACGTAAACCATTTGCACGGAGACGAAAGGCTGATGTAAACCAGGGCCAGCTGGAAGCCATAAAGCCTCCTGTGGTACCTCCTGCAACCTGAGAGTGGCGCTCCCGAAGCTCATGATGACCTAATGCGCAGAACAGCTCTCGCAGCTCAGCTCTCACGTTCGTCACGTATGCTCACTCCGATTCGTCAGGGAGTGGTGCAGTCAGCACTGGTGCATATGCTAAGTGTGGTTTCTTCCTGCAGCCTCTCCTAAAGTGTGTGTTTGCCAATATGCAAAGGTCTTTGATCCGGTGACGGTGTGTCGTGCCACCTGACTGGACGTTCGCCCTTTGAACGGTGTGTGTGTGTGGTTGTGGATAATCTGGTGCAGATAGGCCAAGGGTCGAGCAGGGATGGAGCTGAGGACAAACACTTTACATGTTCACCTGCACTTCCTGCCAAAGCATCCCTACACACATCAGAAGTGTGATGATGCAATGAGTACAATCCACATACTGCAGGGTTCTGCGTGGGCCACTTCATTTTTCCTTTCTTTAATGGGTGACGGTTAGCTTTGCAACAAAATATGACACTGGCCGGAGTCTCAGTATTAACGTGGAGAATTTATTAAAAATGTTTGTCTCCTAGTGAATCATGAAAATGTGCTAAATGAAAAAACTATGAATATATTTTTTAATATTTATATAATGAATAAATTGTAATTCTATTATTCACCTCTAGAGGCCGCTCTCGTAACGACAGCGGACCGGAGGCTGGAAAAACTATCGGTATGGATTTGTGGATAGTTCCAGCGATCAGCTATCGGTGCCTCGACCCTCTATTAATAACTTACGGACTTTCTAGTTTGAAAGCGAACCTTTATTATCAAATACAGAAATGATATGAGTAAAACATTTAATATTACGGGGGCGGGCCATAGTTTGTGCACACCTGGTCTACACTATTTGGTCTACTTGCAGCATATATAAGATGTACATGCACACCTCTTTGTGTAATTACATCCGTGTTTGTGTGTCAGGATACTGCGACGTCTGGCCAGTCTCCTTTCCCAGCAGGCCACGCTCATGGCTTCCAACCAGGCCTTCCAGAAACAAGCCGAAAGCGCGAGCGACGCCGCCCGGAAGTACATGGAGGAGAACGAGAAGCTCCAGGAGGTAAGAATACACACTCTGACACGCTCAAACAACTTTGACGGTCAGGCGATGTTTCCAGAGAGACCTGACTTTATTGAACACCCTTGTGGCTGAAGGAATTTCCACAAAATCTAGTGGAACATCTTCCCAGAAGAGTGGAGGCTCTTAGAGCGAATGGATTCAAAAGCAGAATGGGATGTTCAGAATGAAGCACAATACGAGTCTCAAAGTCAGGTGTCCACAAACTTCTAAACAATCCCAGACAGAGGTGTCTGTTGGGAAAACCCCCGTGTTTACACGTTATCTAGAAAATAAACACAGTGTTTTCTTTTCACGGACTAAGATAAAGCCGTAAACATCTCCGCTCTGCTTCAGAACAGGAACATGAGGGACGTGAAATGGAGTTTCACATTATTGGTCGTGTTACTGTTACTATAGAATATCAATTTTTGGCCACACTTCCTTCTTTACCCCTTTTAAGCAAATACTTTACTCCACACACACACACACACACACACACACACACACACACAACACACACACACACACACACACACACAGGCTGCAGGTCAGGAACACACTGAGAAACAGCCAGAAAAAATATTTGCCTGTGGATTGCCGCCTATCGACTGAATATTGGGTAATCGTCGACTTAATTTTGTTGCCAGGTTTGTCAAAGTTACTCTTACAACATTTTTCCAAATCTCATTCACTCATTCACAGCCGGAGAAAAAAAAGTGTCTGCAGTTCGTTTTTATTTCTAACATTTATATGGGGTTATCAATTTCCAGACCAAACGTCTTCACGGGCGTGTGTCACGTGCCCACATTTAAATTACGTAAAGGGCCACCGTGCCAATCCGAAGCCGTCGTCCCCAGCCCTCATCCATCCTCTTTGCAATTCGTTTGCATTCGATTTGCAATCAAAAGAAAATGTTTCCCTTTACGCCGCGAGTCTTTATCGCCGGCTTTGGTGACCCGTGACCTCTCTGGGATCGGCTGGAGTCGTGAACGTACAACGTGAAACCTCTTTCACGTGTTATGTGACGTGAAAGGAAGTGGAAATGAACCCACACTGAATTTTTCTTACGCGCCGCAAATTTGAGTTTATTTCTTTGTTTTCTGACGCTTTCCCGAGTTAAGAAAAGCGACGGTAATTGAAACAATTTTAAACAAAAGTATTGGGACACCCGACTTTTTCACACATACGTGGTTCTTCCTCAAACTTCTAAGTACACGTTTGTATCGGACGTCTTCGGATGCAGTAGCCATCACGTTCTTTTTTTTGTTTTTTATCCCATCACTTGATTTAAGAGACCCAAACATGCTCCAGCATGACATTGCCCCTGAGCACGACGTCAGCTCCATGACGATCTGCTTTACATGGGTTGGATCAGAAGATCTCCTGCTCTAGAGCTCAAACCCAACACGCTTTGGATACTATATGTTATTGGTGTAGTACTTGTATAATAATAGCAGCTTTTCAGAAAAAGATACAAATTAGGTCATGGTTTTGAAGAAGAAAACTTGAGAGGAACCCGTCCTCACGTTGTCCATTCGTTATGGTTCCATCATTGTTGAGGTTCTCATGATGGACACTTGAATGTAACTGTAGCCCTGTGTATTCTGAGGGTTTAGATGAAGATGCCTCTAACATTCAACAGGCCCATTAAATTTCCGAGTTCATTCCTCAGGAAAACGACTTCAGAGAAACCGTTTGGAGCTTTCCAAGCAAAACCACCGTAGCGAAGAACTCAACAAAGCTTTAACGTGATACTTTCTTGCGGTCGGTCCAATCAGAACTTCATCCACATAACTCTATTTAACGACCTCTGTAATTAGCACTAGCGTGTTTTCTAAAAATAGAGAGTTTGCCCAGTAAACACGGGGTCACCGAGTTCGGATTTTGGAGTAGGAATTCCAGAACCCAGATATCTGGACCACTGATCTGAAATATATAGATGAGTTTAATTGACAGTGACGCTGCTTTTTTTCAGCATTTTTCATAAAGCGATCCTGATGAAGCCACGCAGGCCGACAATGAACAGAGTCGGTCTTTGTTTGTATTAGCTCTGTTGCAACAGAGAATTGAAAACGAAGCTCGGGTATGCGTGGAATCTCGATCAGGAAATAGGGAGATAAGACGAATCGCAGCATGTTCCCTGCTCGAGAATGGAAATCATCTCCAGGACAAAACGTCCGTACCACGAACATACAAATAACGACCATCACCTCCTCGCACAGCGACGGACTGAGATTTGCCGAACAGAAAAACCAAACCGGAATGTTAAATTGCTGCACAGTAATGAAGGAGAGAACCGGGGCCAAGCTTGGATTCAGCACATTCTCCTTCGCCTTTGAGATGGACATCTGGTTTTCCTCTACTTAATGCCATTGTAATCGTTTTAATCCTTGCACTTGTAAAAAAGATTTACATGTTTGGGTGTCCACAAACTTTTGGGGAACCTAAATATAACCTTGTGGATGAGATGGATCTCCCCAGGTGTAATATATTCTTATGAAATGCCGACATTTGCTGGTGTACGTGTGAGTATGCAGTGCCAGTTCTACACTCTAGAGGGCGATATTGGACGCTCGTTCATATCGATTAGTGCGACCGATGTCAATACGATTATACAATCGTTCGCGTTCAATGTTTTTAACTCCAACAATGTTCAAAGACTCTGTTCTTTCAAGCATGCTATGATGGTATGAATATTTGGAGTAGTTACCAGGCTTATCTGAAGCCAGATATATTTCAGTTTGAAGGTCTTCTGATAAGGAAAGGATACAACAAACAGTTTATTTCCATTCACGTTCAAGGTTCGTGCAATAAACCTCGAATGGGTCCTCAAGGAAAAGTTATTTTCAAACAAGAATTCTGAAAAGGTTTGGACGGAAATGGGAGAAACGGACCGGGCCTGAGAATGAGACAGAGGTCCGGTTTCTGCTTTGCCGTCGGTGAATTTTGGTTAACAGCAGCTTTTTCTATTCCATTTCATTCACCTCTCACCACACGGGGTGAAAGTTCACCAGGCCGGCGTTTGATTTCGTGCCCAGAGTGCGTGAGTGAACCGTGATTAAGTCTCAGGTAGGAGGCTGATCTCCAGTAAGCTCTCACAGGCTTCACGGAAGGAACACGATAAGTCAAATATTAACGGTAATCAGTCGAAACATTCAGGTAGCACAAAGAACTAGCACAGTGTCTCGTTCAGAACAGAACGCTGTGTGTGTGTGTGTGTGTGTGTGTGTGTGGGGGGGGGGTGATCAATAAGAGATCGGAGGAGAACCGATGAATTGATGTGAACTCGTGGTGAGCAGAATGGAGTTCTCTTCATTTAGAGATCTAAGCTGAGGATAGTTCTGCATCAACAGCATAAAAAATCCATGAGGTTCCTGAGCACCTCAAGGGTGGATTTGGACTGGCATTGATCTCAACACCATCAACAGTCTGCTACGACGCCTCAGGAGCGCAGTTTGCACGAGCAGTTCACTAAAAACACTTGACCATGAGTCTGGTTCAGGGTGGCAAAGGGGCAGAACATTTCTGGTCAGTTTCCCAGGGAACTTCATCCGGTGAAATTCCAAATTGAAAACTTACAAGGAATTTATGGGAATTAATGATAAATTTGGGTACATTTATAAAAACTATTATTCACCAACATAAACATTTGGTCATACACAGGTTTGAGTCGCAGAACCTTCAAGATATAAGAAATTAGTTTCAATGATCTGTCATGCATATGTGACAAATTCGTTATAGTAGAAATCGCCTACATTTTTCTCTTTTCTCATGGGATCAGTTCGGTTTTTTTCTCCAGCTTTGGGGCAAACAAGAACCCTCTCATGAAGCCTCCTGGCTGGGACATTAAAGCGTGCCATTTTTTGCTTTGATTTGTTCTTTTGATGAGCATTTAACTTCTAAAAGCTTCTTCATACAAAAGTCCCTGAGATCACAACACATCCTTCTTGTGTTTGAAGTGATTTATACCGTGCCCTGTTCCCTCTGACCTCATTGTTCAGGCCATCTGAAACCACAGTGCCCTTTAGGTTTGATCCCATCCACCAGGTACTAGAAAACAATGAGTGTTTATGCTCGTGTTACTGATTCATGAAGCAGAAGTGTTCATTTGGGAGCAACTTGTACAAAGCGGAGCTTATTTACGTGATTGTGTGTGTGTGTGTGTGTGTGTGTGTGTGTGTGTGTGTGTGTGTGTGTGTGTGTGTGTGTGTGTGTGTGTACACAGAAACTGAAGGATGCCGGATTGGCGATTCCGGAGGCGGGAGGCAAAGTGAAGGGCAGCGTGGAGGAGGAGAGCAAGGCCTTGAAGGAGGAGGTCAGGAAGCTGAAGGATGAGCTTGAAGCCACCAAGAAAGGTACAAATCAACTTGGTGATACCCATCTATACACATCAGCCAGGGATGACAGGAAAGGGTGATGACGCACACACACACACACACTCTCAGAGTAATGAAGGTGTGATGTGGATGTGTTAGATGATGAAAGGTGGTGTAGACTCAGCAATTACAGAATCTCTTAGGATTTATTTTAAGCTTTAAATCAAACAGTACCGTATATAATGGCAAAAGGTTTGTGGACACCTGACCTGGCATTGGACAGTGAGTTCAAATTACAGCCATACCAAGCTGCCACTCCTGGGCCCCTAAGCAAGGCCCTTAACACCATAGCTACTCAGTTCTATGAATGAGATCAAAAGTCACTGTGAATAAGGGCGTCGGCTAAATGCTATAAATGTAATATTTCATTCCACTGCATCCGAAGACGTCCAGTACAACAGAACACACGTGGCTGGAATCGTCAGGTGTCCCAATACTTTTGCACCACACGGCGTAGTTAATTCTAATCCACATGGTGAATATGGAAATATGAAGCAACAGACCGAGAAAGAAAGAGAAACGAGTGTCTGAATATGGAAATCAGAAACTTTGTCTTCATTTGTATATTGCGACGTGATTGGCCGTTTACGTTTTGACAACAAATTGTCATGCGATCAATACCGATTTAGTGTACAAACAAAACAAAACAAAAAAACCTGTTGTATTGTATTATAAATGTGCAAACCGGTTACTTTTTGTTTAGAAAAAGCTCAGTGTGTGCACTAGAGCATAAAAAAACACTTTACTGTGATCAGGGGGGGGGGAAACCCTGGTTTCCTGTGTAAGTGCATGCTGATATGACCAAGTACTGAATTCGAATGTTGTAACAAGTCGAACAGCTGAGCAGAAATAATAAACTAATAAAATCCTCCAGTGAATGAGTGGAGGAAAGTTCTGTGGAGTCCAAATGGGACATTTTTGTCTCTAATAAAAGAACTTGTAGAATAGAAGAGATGTGATCAGACACTCACACATGGAGGTGGAAGATTAATGGCTCGGGGTTGTTTTGGAGACTTATTCCAGAACCCTCCCAGTATATACTTCATACACCATGCAGTTCCATCTGGACTGCGGCTCAGCGGAACCGAGCGTACGTCTGAGTCCTGTGTTATACAGAGAGCAGACAGACGTCTGGAGTGATATCTATAATGGAACCACCTGCCCAGTCACCGCACCTCAATCCTGTTAAACTGCTCTGGAATTATCAAGAAGATCTAGATCTGAATCTGTTCCTCATGCAGAGAGAGGATTTTTCAATTAAAATAAAGTGGAACATCTGGAAGTTTATAGAATTGTTTGGTCAAAGTAAATCTTGTATAGCGTTACATGAGCGAGTTTGTTGCGTAGAAACATAAAAGACCTCCACACGTTCAGCAGGCTTTGTATCTCCTAAACCTTGTAAGGGCGGAAACCTGAGACACTTCATAACCGAGGCCTTTTCTTTTAGACAGTCAGTGTGACCTCGCATCAAATAGCAGTTGGCTTTGTGTCCAGTCTCGCCACGGTGCGTATGAGTAGATTTTTCGTCTGCCACACGAGCGCTAGAAACGGTGCCACTGACTGATCTCCTTGTTCACTCCCGATGTTTTTCTCGACGTCCAGGCTACAATTTGCCCACGCCCTTGGGAGTCCTGCCAGTTTCAGAACATTTTCAATTTAAGGCCAATGGGGGAAAAAAAAGACCTGTAGTGTATCATGGGCCGTAACGTGCCGCGTGTTTGCTGTTGGCTCGTATTTAAGGAATTTTTTTAGTTTTTGTTGTTTGCAAAAGTACGTCATTTCCATGTGAAGTGTTTTAAATCTGGACCACAACACCAAGTCTGTTGCTTTCACACGTCACAACTGGAACAGGACCCATCCATTCAGGACTACCTGTTCCTTAATATAGAGGCATTAACGTAGACGTACAGCCGCAGTGTACGCGCGTGGAAGCGAGTTGCGTGTTGTAATTGGATACACAGCGTCTCTTTTTTTGACTCGTTTGTTTTTCCTGTGTTTGTTCCCGTGCAGCACTCCAAAAGTCCGACGGTGATGTGAAGGCGATGAAAAAGCAGGCGGAGAATCTGACCGTGGAGTACGATCGCCTGCTGGAGGAGCACTCCAAATTACAGGTTGACGCACGCATAGAAACACGTGTACACAATTCACTGTGTTCAGGAAGCTTCACAAGCAGGAATTTACGGCTTGCAGAAGCATAAAAACGAACAAAATACAGTGATGGAGATTATAACACAACTTTACAATCAGCAATTTGTGGGGTCCGCTATCCGATTTGTGGGGTCCACTATCCGATTTGTGGGGTCCACTATCCGATTTGTGGGGTCCACTATCCGATTTGTGGGGTCCGCTAGAATGTGGACCGATGTGACTTTCAGATCCACAAGACGATACTGTACACCACATTTTCATCACCAGATGAACTTTCATGAGTTCATCTGGACTTTTTGAATGTAACTCCACCCCTAATTCACGTCCATCATCTTCAGAATCTTGTCCGTTCAAGTTTCATGCGAATCCGAGCAACCAGGCTCCAGGTAAAATTAGACTCCATTGTGATCAGATGAAAGAGGTGAAATCAAACCAGTTAGAACACACACACACACACACACACACACACACACAATGTACTCAGGTTAAAAAAAAAAAAGTCATTTTGATCACAATGTACATTGGAGTCATGGAGCTGTTTATTAGTTATATAGTCCATTGTTCATTTATGGGGGAAAAACATGATCAGTCTTGACCAGTGAGGGATCTAACACCAGTTAGATTACTCACATGGGCCACAAGTTTGTGGACACGTTACCATTAAATACATGTTCTCTTTTTGAACATCATGAGTATTTTGAAATCATTTTACATCTCGGCTACATTTACAACATTCGGCAGATGCCCTTATCCAGAGTGTCTTATTTTTATCTCTGGGATTTGAACTCATGACCTTGTGATCCATAGTCCAATGCCTTAACCACCATGCTACCACCTTTAGGTTCCTGTCAAGCCACACGACTTACTACAGTATGTATAAGAAACAATTTCCACCCCCATCACCCAAACATGTGGCCTACAGTCCTGCGGGTTATAGAGCAGTTAAAGAGCTTTATTGGTTTCACTTCAAAAGATCATCAAACATTTCAGTCCTCGACTAGGGTATGTTTGTTGCTTGTTCCAGACAAGCTGGTTTGAGCATTTCAGAAACTTTCAGAATTTTGTAGATCTTCGGAGTGTGCTTGTGGAGGTTTGTGGTCATTCAACCATAAGTCAGGTATTGATGTAGGTGAGGTGAGGAGGTCTGGAGTGCACTCAGAGTCCATCCCAAATGGGTCCAAATAGGGTTAGAGCTTCATAGCAGGAGATCTTCCACCAAATCCAACCCATTTAAAGCAGATCTTCATGGTCAAGCAGCATTGTCTGAGAATTGTTAACCAAAGTGAAAATAGGCCAGTAGCAGATGTTTATATCTGGAACCTCGGGATTTTATTGGAAACCTCTAAGAAATTCTTATTAATTATGAATGATCAAGTCATTTAGACCCACGGTTCAACTTCGGAACAGATTAGAGGAAGTTCAGACATCTCAGTGTCCTGCACAAAGCAGAGACTTGTGCTGCAGACCTTCACGTATCACGTAAGCATTAGTGTTTTTAAAAAAAAACATTTTTAATTGGTTGCACAGGGACATGTTTGTCTTTTGAGAAGATTTGGAAACACTTCATCAGAAGTCACCAGCCCGTGGATCACGCCGATGTGAAAATGAAGCAAAGCCTGAGGCCTCCTCCAACCAGACCTGCGTAACAGGCCTAGCATGACATGCAGTAGCACTTGTAAATGCAGTTGTTGAAGGTTAAACCTCACATCAATTATTTTTCACGCTTCGCTTCCCTCCGCCCTGCGGATACGTCTCGTGCTTCTCCGTCTGAAAGAACAGAGCTGCCGCAGTTGTTTCACAGAGCAGTAAACACTCCATGACGTACACCGACCCTCCCGGACCCCGAGACGATTATTCTAAATTACACAGAGAGTTCGGGTACGAGCACCACTCGGACTGTTTGATCATCCGTGCTTTTCAAGGCGATTTCTTTCTTAATAATGCTCACATGCGTGCATTTAAGTAACGGTTTAATGAGGGAAAATGCTAATTGTGCAAAATTGTCCACTCCAGAAACAGTAACGTCAGCGGGGAGACTTGCACCAGTATGACCTCATTGGATGTAGTTTGAGTAAACACTTTAAGTGAAGTCAATATTTTGCATGGGAAATGTTTGCCTCTGTGCGCTGGAGCTGTTATGAAGGCCAGCATTGTTGCACAGCTTGTCCCTGATCCCTGACTGAAGCTGTAGCATGTAATGACAAGTGGCAACATATATCAAACACATGTGGACGAGAGTTCCCTTATCATCGCTTGGCTTTTCCTTGAACTCTGCTCACCTGCCCACATGCTAACGACTAGTACACATGGCTTTTATTTTCTGTTTCGCTGCAAAGGATTTGTGTGTAAGTAGGAGTCAATTCATTGTGCGTTTTTCTTAGCGTTTTTTAACTATGGATATTGTACATTAGTCTGTATGTTAATCCCTGATGAGTGAGATGGTATAAGAAGGAACCAGGCCCATCCTCGTTCTAATCACCGAATGTCCATTCGTCGTAGTTCCATCATTATTAAGGTCATCATCTGTTCACCTGTGGAAAGTTCTAAAAAATGTTTTGATGTTTAAACACCATCGCCTTCAAAATGGTCCCCTTTCGATCTCCATCGAAGTACGCAGGAACCTAGAAAAAAACTTGCGTTTGATGTCAGAACGGCACCAGTCGCACGGCTCATGATGTACACTGGATGATGTCTTTTGTCTCACTGACTTATGAAGGCCAGTGCTCCCCGTGACTGTGTGTGCACTTTGTGCTGCCATCTGTTGGCCTGTCACAAAACTAGTCTCGAAACTTTTCGATACCTCCACATATATTACAGTCCGAATCCATCTTCGGTGTGGATCTTCAGGAAGAACATCCTCAGCTTCCAGGATGAATCGGGCAGGACCAGAAAGAAGAAGGGGACAGGAATTATATAACATTAATAGTTCCTGAATGGTGATAAAGAACGGGAAGTTTCTTGTCCTTAAAAGTTGTAAAAAAAAAAAAAATGG
Source organism: Silurus lanzhouensis (assembly GCA_039877035.1). Classification (NCBI taxonomy): domain Eukaryota; kingdom Metazoa; phylum Chordata; class Actinopteri; order Siluriformes; family Siluridae; genus Silurus; species Silurus lanzhouensis. The sequence goes on from JBCEWE010000132.1 coordinate 165,782, forward strand.
CACACGTTATAAAAGGTTTAGCTGCAGGTGAACCTTTAAATCATCTGTCACACATCTGAGAAATTCCTGTCGTAATTTACCAGCATAACCGTTTTTTTTTTAGTTTTTTTTTTTTTCCCAATCCGAGGAATATCTTGTGGAAACCAAAGCTTGCATTATAAAAACAAAACAAAATCAAAGATTTCACCAGGGTCTTGTGGTCGCTTTTGGTTTTGATTCAGCTAAAGTTCACAGGGTTTGTTTTCACCTGCTGCTGTTCCAAAGCTTTCTATGGGATTGAGATGTCCTGATATCCAGGCCAAGAACGTGTTTCTGTGTTCATGCTCGTTGAAGTCACACACACGGATTTGGCTTGCATGGTTGCTACCCTAGAACTTAGGAGTGTCAGGGATTTGTTCTGCACACGACGTGCATGAAAAGCAGATCTCCGAGTCCGACCCGGAGACTCGATCGGCGCTTCACAATTTTCCTGCCTTCATTCGGTTTAATCGAAACTTAAATCTCCATTGGCGCTCTTTAACCACAATTGTACGTCTAGGAGACCCAAACCTGTTCCAGCACAACATGAAGATGTGCTTTCCATGGGTTGAAGTGGAAGATCTCCTGCTCTGAATGTGAACGCTGACTGAACCCCAAGCCTCCTTGACCTTCTCACCAACATCAAAATAGAATGGACTTTATCACAGTGAAATCCTTTCGCTCAGGGTCAGAGCGCAGGGTCAGCCATGATACGGGTTAAGGGCCTTGCTCAAGGGCCCAAGAGTGGCAGCTTGAACCCCCGACTTCAGTAACCCCTGAACTGTATATTTCACACTTACTGATAATTAATTCACACTGTTTTGTGTGTGTGTTATTTCTAGGCGTCATTTGACTCTCAGCATGATAAGAAGTCAGACTGATGGAGGCGACGCCACGCCACCCGTCTGCCTCGCCTCTTCCTCCCTGACACCAGGTCCACGCATCACTTCCTGTCGCTGGATTGTTCTGTACAGGATTGAGGAGCGATCCCGTCCTGTATGCTTTATTATATGTCTAATAACGCTGCTCTCGGTGTGTCACGTATCCACGGTCTCTATTTTTATTTTGTTTCCCTTTATAAAATAGTTACAGATGGATTCCTGAATGATGATGTTGTTGTTGTTGTTGTTCCATATTTTCGAGTGAGCGGTTTGATGGGAATGGTGGTTGTGGGGGTGGATGAGAGGTGATCGGGTTTGTACTGTTTAATATTTTGCAAAAAAAAAAAAAAAAATTCTTGTGGATTATTACGAGGATAATCCTGTTCAGATGGCGTGATTATATAATAATGTGAATGTTTGGCGAGAAATATTATTTTCCATTTACATGAAATTGTTTGAAGGTGGGTTTCTCTCCCTCTCCCTCTCCCTCTCCCTCCTCTCTCTCTCTCTCTCTCTCTCTCTCTCTCTCTCTCTCTCTCGTTTATCCCTTCCCTTAAAAGGAGACGAGCGAGTGAGCTCTCGCGGTGTCTCTCAACCAAAACGGCGGCTTCAGGTGTCGCTTCAGGTGTACGCTTTCACCGAGCACTAAACGACGTCCTCTCCGTTTACTTTCGCTTGTATTTCTTTCTTCCTTGCTCCTTTTCGCTTTCACCCTGTAGGGACATGATCGCCTCGGCTGTAGAACTGATGGATTCCTCCCTTAAATAGACGTTTACACTTCGCACCAGGCTGCTCAGATCACGTTTCCAAACATCACCAGCGTCCGTCTGGGTTTTTTTTTTTTTAAACGGCATTAGCCGCTCCAGCTTTCGTGATATACGAGAGTGAGGGACGTTCGGTGTCATTTTCTTAATGCTTCATTCCAACACTGCAAATCAATAGTCATTGCTTTCAGTGCTTCAGCGCATTGCAGTGCAGAAGGACCGTGTACAGGAAGCTGGAGTGCCTGGGAGAGGTCATAGGGTTCAAAGATTCATAATAAGCTGCTTTCTCGTTCAAAATATGCTTCACTTCCTTGGCATTCACTCCATAACATCACAGGAGTGCAGAAGAAATCACAAAAGATTATATATATTTACATAATTACTTTAAAACGTTTACAATATTTTGTCCATGCTGTGTGTTGACATACATTTGCATAAAGCATTAATATTCGTCGATTATGTTGCAATGAATCGATTGACCGGTTATATATATATTTATATATAATGTCCTCATGCACTGTTAATCTGCATGAAGCATATGAGGAATTGTATCTCCTCCATGACCACACAGGATCACAGTTAACCTGATTACCACAGTTAATCATTAACCTCACTGTTCCAGGCACTCAATATCCCAGTATGTTTAAAGGCTATATTTCAGGCTGGTTATTGTCACGTGACTCATATCCCACTGCTTTGTTTCCCTATGCTACGTCCACCATAATTCTTTTATTTTTGATATATAAAATGCGACACCACTCTGGCTGATTTGAGCAGCACACGGTTGGATTGTGGCGATTCGATTTCCCAGCATGCCGCAGTCCGTTTCTGTGTACCCGCCCAATTCGACGCTGTGCCACCACCGAAGTCAATCTATTAAACTCTTCATTAAAAAATGATCTTTGGGTTTGTTTTTTTGTTGTTGTTCCTCTTTCTTGATGAATCCACACTGAAATCGGCGAACCGGTTTGAGGCAGATCGCGTATCGGAGTCGGGACCGAGCGACCCTAGCAGACGTGGATGTGGCTGAATAAACCGAGTCTGCGATTCATCAAGCTCCTAATTTGAATCAGAGGAGCGAAGTCCGAGCAGTAAACTTATACGGTTGACTGGAACTGTGTGTCTGTTCTAGATTTTCCCTGAAAAAATAGTTTTTCTAACCTGATTTGTTTTGGCCAAATAAAAAATGCACTTGATTTGTCTTGTGCTCCAGAATGAAGTTTAGATGTGTTTTGGATTTCGACGTGTGTTTCCTTGGATTTGTTGTTGGTGGAATGCAAAAAACCTGGGACACGATTGATGGGGCTCCTTGTGGCATCTGCGCTACTACAGACCTCACCAATTTATGGTCCAAAGAAACTCCTATATTCACTATAAATATTGGGACACCTGACTCCAACCATATGTGGTCTTTTAGGTGCAGTCGCATGAACTGTTCTGAACTACGAGACCCAAACCTGTTCCAGCATGAAAAAAAAAAACAGCTCCATGAAGATCTGCTTTGGGCTGGTCATCTTTTCTATTGAACATGAATGAATTTTTCATGCTGACTGCACCCCCAGACCTTCTCACCTCACCTACATCGATAGCAGACTTTATTAACACACAACCTTGGGGCTGAACGAAGCTACACAAAACCTATTGGAGGCACATAGCTATCTTATGGTCAGGTGTAAACAAACTTAGATGTTTCACATCATTAAATGTAACGCTAAAAGAATAAAACTACAATCTTTCATTAATGAAAAGTAGAAAGTTGTTTTTTTTGGACTGCTAGTGATATTAGTCACATTGGAGGAGAGAAAAGAAGCAACAACATTCTTTTGAACTGTTCATACGATATAAATGAACTTTCAGGTCTAGTCCTATTGACTTCCCTTCGAGCCGACAAATGATCGAAATTGCTCTTAAGACGGTGGTACGGCTTCCTCCGAGGCGAGACCTTTCCTGGATCGAAGCCTACTTTTTACAAAATCTGATCTGCGATCCATCTCAGCACTCCCATTAGTAGAAAGATGACATCATAGTTCAGGGCTGTGAGCAGGCAGACACAGCTGCCAAGTCAGGAAAACAGAGAGCGATGACGAAGGCCTCGAATGAAAAAGCGCTTTATACAAACGCACCGCTTGTGTTAGAAAGGAAGTGGTAACGGTGACAGTGTCGCTAGTGTTGCCTCGAGTGTAATAGGCTGCAGAGCGATGCCAAGGAGCAATCTGTTCGACACAACCAGCCAAACTCTGTCTTTTTACTCAAAATTTTAAGTTTGTTCTGTTCAGGTTCTAATGAGGAATGAAGGTACTTCCTGTACTCTAAACTGCTGGAAGTTTACAACCAGGATTATACTCGGGTTTTCGGACTCTACCTACCAGACATAGCAGCTGGAAAAGTGAAAATAATGTGTACTTCCTTTTTTTAATGTGCTTGTGTATATAAGTGCGCACAATACTATACTGTCATACGCCGATCAGCCATAACATAATGACCGCCTGCATAATATTGTGTTGGTCCCCTTTTGCTGTCAAAACAATCCAGATCTTTAACAGCGTGAACTCCTTCAGCAGTTTGAGCTACAGGAGCTCGTCTGTTGGATCGGACCACACGGAAGAGCCTTCGCTTCCCACGTGTATCAATGACCCTGTCGCAATTTTACCACTGTTCTTTCCTTGAAACCAGTACTCAGTCGTGACCTGGTGGTTGAGGACATCTGTGAGGCACCGTGAAAGTCTTCTCATGTCCCAGCTTGATAGAAAACTGTGGTCAGAATCATTGTTAGCCATGATACAGAGGGTTAAGGGCCATGCTGGAGGACCAGACAGTGACACTGTTTTGTGGAATGAACCCCCAACCTTCTGATCAGTAACCCAGACCTTTAACTATTGAGCTTCCACTTCCCCAAAGTTTGTGCCCTTAAAATTCCAAGTTGCTTCATTTGTCTTCTTGAGGACGAAGTTTCAACCCAAAACTGTATCCTGTCCCCATTTTAAAAACCATAGAACAGTTAAATAAGTGAAACAAAAGGGTTAATTTCTTATACCGAGTTTATTCCACCAGAGATAGAAAGACTGGACCAACCCAAATTGGCAAACCGTTTCTTTGTCCAAGCCATTCATCTGTCTAAAATGGAAAATTCATTTTTACCCTACAGAACGATACCGAGCTGTTCAAACAATGAACGCCATAGTGTGTTTGTTTGTTTACCCGTTGGAAGCGTTCCTTCTTGTTCGCGGAGCATAGGGCGTTCTGTTTTTGGAAGCTAATTTTCATCATCTGTAGTGTTACAGGTGAGACTCCGAATTGAGTAGGAGACGCTACGGAGCACAGACAGGCCTCCGCTGTATTTTTAAAATAACCGAAGAGAAAAAATACGATACGGTACAGAAGAGATACAGTGTACAGTCTCATACATTAAATACGGATGGATTTTTTCTAATGTCGTTCCACATTTAGTCTCCTTTTTTGCTCTGATTGTAACCTTCACTCTTTCAGGAAGATGTTCCACTAGATTTTGGAGATTTGTGGAGACACATAGAGTTAGTAGAGTTACAGATGGAGGTCTATAGCAGGAGATTTTCCATTCCATTTTAACCCATGGAAAGCAGATCTTCATGGAGCTGGCTTTGCGCACAGAGGCATCGTCGTGCTGGAACAGGTTCGGGAACATTTCATGCTAAGATTACTTTGTGCTAACAGGTTGGGAAAGAAGCACATAATGCTGGGAAAAGCTGGTGTCCGGATACTTTTGGCACAAAATATAGTCTCTGTCAGCGTAGTGATATTTTCCTTGATTCTCTCCTCTTTTTTTTTTCATTTTATTTGGCTTAGCCACAGCAATATCCGATTTTGTTGGCTTTTCCCCAGACCATCACACAGTAACTGGATTTCAAAGCAGGATTAGCTGACTCATGTTTTTTTTTAAATTAAATTCTTTTATCTAAATCATCGGTGAAGAATTGTCATGAACTTCTAACCTACGATCATCCAAGTGTTGTTTGGATACTTATTGGAAGGCTTCTTGGAAAACATCGGATTGGATTTGGATTTCATGCTAACAATGAAATTATTACTCCAATACACAGGGTGAAGACACCAAGCATGAAGGTTCTGTGGGTATTTTTAGAGAGGCTTTAAAGATTTGCCCTCTGACATTCACTTTCCCTCAGCACCGTTCCCTGGACTACAACCATAAATTTAGAATCTGGTCCGTATTTCTAAGTGAAGGTTCCAGAGGTGTTTCTGGTGAAATGTATAGTATAAATATTCAGCGAGCTCAAGCTAAGAGTCAGTGCTCTATTATTGATCCAAAAATAGTTATTGGGGATTTATTGAGTTTTTGGGTCAGTAATACCCACCTGGTGTTCAGAAACTTGTCTACAGTGTGTTAGGAGCAGCGGTGGATGGAACATGTAGTTGAGTTAAAGTAGAGAAACATTCAGTAAAAGTCTCCCTTTAAACTTTCACTTGAGTAAAAGCTCAAAGGTTTTTGCCTTCAAATGCACTTAAGTATCCAAAGTGCTACCTCACAAGACTCACCTTAACGTAAAAAGACTCGAATGTGACTCTCAGCACACTGATCTATTAATAGAATGATATTAATGACTCAAACACTGATTGATCTCTATTACAATCATCATGAACCCAAAACCTTCTTCAAAACAATCACATAAATAAATCCACGTGTGTTGTGTCGAGTTCGGGTCTGGAGTTTCTTCATCATTTATTCCTCTCTAAATGTTCTGCTTGATGTTGAACTGATGCTGAACTGTATGCTGGTGATCAGTAGATACACCGAGCGTCGATCAGAACACGTGTAAAACAGAGTTATGAGACCAGTTTTTATCCTCAACGACTGATTTCACAAAATGTAGTTGAATAAAAAGTCAAATATTTGAGTTTAAAATATAGTAAAGTTACAGTAAAAAGTCTCCCCAAATGGAAACACTTCAGTAAAACGTGAAAATAAATACGTAACTCATCACATTCACTTCCTTTCTGTCCACCATTGATTATTAGATTCAGAAGCCATGAACCAGAACCCTTGAACAATCCTCTATTACGAATTGTTATCCAATATTTGCTGTACTTTTGGACTTGTGCACAGCTGCTGCATTGGTCGTGAAACTGGATGCCGTCATACGATTTGGCACGATCGCATCACAAATGCGTGGCCTTCTCTCGTTCAGCTCTCATTCCTCTCCGTGATTGATTTCACAGCGTGTCTCCGATAGCGAATACGCAGTGAAAAAAAAACGGCTGTGGAATTCTGGAGAGAACCTCTGCCACATCCGTGTGCAAGAACATAACTGCAGCTCGGGCTATACCTCGTGTTCCGTTCGAAATGTTATAAATGCGGGACACTTTATCTGCTCGAACTCCGCTGTATTTGGCTCAGACGGCGTTCTGAGAAATCCTCAAGATGGCCAGCGAACGTGTGTCACGGCACGTGCGGAGGACTTCGTGAAAACCGCCGTCGGCTACGGGATTCAGCTGTTTGTCCGGAGATCCACTGTGTTCCAGAAATAGAGCAGAGCGAGAAAGCTAAACATAGACTTCACAGACTGGGTGACTCTGGGCCTCTGCCTGAGCTTAATATGGCAGCTGCCTCTTCCTCTTACAAACAGCCTTTATCAGGAAAACCAGTTCGAACCGCACCAGGCTGAGTACAATACACAACCTCCTGCACGTGTGTGTGTGTGTGTGTGTGTGTGTGTGTTACATTTATCATGGTTGCTTATACTTGAGTGTTTCTCAGTTACCCTCTCCTTTAATCATATTAAACACACCGAGAAACAATCATCTGCATTATACAAAGGATAGCAAAAGTTTACACACCCCTGTGAAAATCGCAAAGTCAGCCAAAAGCAGAAAAAATACAACACGCGTGCAAGTTTACAGCCCCTTTCCTTTTTTGTCTTTTTGAGTACTTGAAAAAAAACCCAACATATCTGCACTTTTTTCCCTCTCTTTCATCCACCAGATCAATCAAATTCCCATTCCACAGGTTTTTGATTTAGATTTGGGTTCTGACCGGGACATTCCACACTTTCTTTTTTTTCCCCTCCTTCTGAAGCCATTTCTGTTTTTAAGTTGGATTTGTGCTTTGAGTCACAAAACAGACTGATCTATGATTCCTTCTATACCCAGTCGTAGATGAAAAGAAACAGAGCAGCATGGCATGACGCCGCTGCCACCGTGTTTCACCCTAAGTATGGTGAACATCATACACACAAGATCCGTGTCGTTTCGTTTTTTATCAGAATTATGCCCCGAAAAGGTTTACTTTGGTCTCAAAAAGAATCTAGTCTGGTAGATGTTATATTCCTAAAACGGTTCTCCTGACAACCTTGTTCTCTATAGTTAGAACTCTATGGTGGTAACTTAATGGTGGATAATTAATGGAGTATAAAACGCATATGAGAGAAGCCAGCGGCAGCTTCTGTGTTTTCAGAAAGCGCTCTGTGTGTTGTGTGACATTGTTTGTCATATTGTGTGTCTGTCAAAACGGAAAAAGGAAAAAAAAAGGGAAAAAATAAAAAAGCGGAGAAAATAATAAAAGCAAGCGAAAAAATTAAGCACAGTTTTCGGCCGTGCGTTCCTCCTTGCCCCCGCTATATTACGGGGGGGGATTCGCACAGCTTGTGTGTTGCTTGCTTGGGTGCGGAGCAGGCGAGATCGGTTCTCGAAGAGGGAGCCGAATGTGTTCACTGTGCTCGCATGTCTTTGCGCTCGCTCTACGCTCGCTCTGCGCTCGCTCGGCTCTTTTCAATGAAATGGGTGCTCTAACTCCTTCCGGGTCTGGTCCCGCTCTCGCCAAGGCAGAGCGTCGTGCCAGATCCTGGGGTTCGCAAATGGACCTTGCAGAGGGTTTCGAGACGGGTTTTTCCCCATCTCCCACCTCACCTGCTCGGTCTAGCGCTCGCTCTCAGGATTCAGAAGCACGCCTTTTGACGGATTCTTCCCCCTGCCGCGAGCGTATGCTGCTCCCCATTTCTTCCTCTGAGGAGGGGGCGGGACCGTGCGCTGCGATACGGAAGCCGAGGAGCTTTCGGGAGGTTGTAACGCGTGCCGTTGCCAAGCTCGATATAACTTGGCCGGCTCATGAGCAGGAAGTGCTTTCATCTAGTAAATTAGATGAGGGCTTTCTGACAATCGTGTCGCAACCTCCGCGTAGGGGTCTTCCATTATTTCCCGATCTACACACCGAGGTGTCTAGGTCATGGGTTAAACCTTACTCGGCCCGCCCCTTCACCCCCACTTCTACTGTGTATTCCCACATTTTTAGGCGGAAAGAATATGGTTATGAGGCTATGCCTATGCCTATGTTGAAGAGACACTTGCCACCTATCTCTCTCCCGGAGTCGTCTCTTCCCTTAAGACCCCGACATTGCCCACAAAGCCCCGACGCAATACTTCTGCGCTTGTGGGTAAAGCCTATGCTTCAGCAGGTCAAGCTGCTGCTTCCTTGCACACCATGGCGGTGTTGCAGGCATTTCAGGCTGACCTGATGCGAGAATTGGATGTGGGGGGTGCCATGGACAGCCATTTTGATGAGCTGCGCCGTACGGCGGTTCTGGCTCTCAGAGCCACTAAGGAGACCGCTAGGGAAATTGGCCGGTCTATGGCTGCCCTGGTGTCTACAGAAAGGCACCGGTGGCTCACACTGTCAGACATGTCTGATAGGGACAGGGCTGTATTGCTGGACGCTCCACTAACTCCTTCTGGCCTTTTCGGCGATTCCGTACATTCAGTGGTTGAGAGGTTTCAGGAAAATAAGAAACAGGCGGCGGCATTCCAGCATTACCTCCCACGCCACTCACAGGGGGCTGCTCGGCAGGCTCAGCCCCAGCCGCAGCCCTCCATCTCCCATCGGGAGGTTTAGAAACGCAGTGTCGCGACTCGCTCTCCCCCTGTGAGAAATCCTGCGCGGCGCTCTCCATCGAAACCTCGTGAGGTGAAAGATCTGAAGACTGTCATCTCCAACAGGAAGGCTTCGGCGAAAACATCCTGACACGGAACTTTCTGGGGATCTGGCTGTGGAGGGGCGTGTCACACCGCTTTTTCCGGTGCCCACCCTACCCCGGCCCCCTCAGGGACCTGGTCCGTTAACCCTGCCACCCTCGGTGCTTCAGGGCACGGCCAGCTCCAGCGAGCTCTCTCCTTGGTCTCCACCCGGCATCGCTGTGGTCCAGGAGATCTCGCCTCCCCTAGAGCCGTCTCAGGGTGCTGCCTGGGCTCTGGGCGTTCCAGAGGTCAGTCTCGAAAATCTGATACCCCTGAGACGTTTTCTGGGAGCTTGGAAAGCTTTCCCAGATGTGTCTCGGTGGGTCCTGCGTACTGTAGAGTGGGGTTACTCGATTCAGTTCGGGTCTCCTCCTCCTTCCCACTCTGGTGGGATGACAGCAGGCTCTGGTCATGGAACAGGCAGTAGACACTCTCCTGAGGAAGGGGGCCATCGAGGTGGTCCCTCTATCAGAACGAGAGTCCGGGTTCTACAGCCGGTACTTCATAGTTTCCAAGAAGGGCGGTGGGTTGCGTCCTATTTTAGATCTACGTCAGCTGAACCGCTCTCTCATGCGACTCAGGTTCAAGATGCTGACCCTCAAGCAGGTCGTGCTTCAAATCAGATCCGAGGACTGGTTTGTCACGGTAGATCTAAGAGACGCATACTTTCGCATACATACTACATCGACGATTGGTTGATCCTAGCTCAGTCAGAGCAGCTGGCGGTCCGGCATCGAGATGTCGTTCTCGGCCACATGAAGGCTTTGGGGTTTCGGCTGAATGCCGGGAACAGTGTGCTTTCTCCTTTACAGAGAACCACCTATCTCGGTGTCATATGGGATTCGACTACTTTGCGTGCGCAGCTTTCTCCTGCCCGCATTGTGGCCATCCTTGCGGTTGTCGGGAAGATCAGAGAAGGGCAGCCTCTCACTGTCAAGCAGTTCCAGAAACTGGCTTTCGCACAGAAACCAGCTCCGCACCATCAAGGTCATGCGGCGATGCCTACGTGCCTTAGATGTTTGGAGAGATCTCCGGTTCCTATCTCTAGGCCCTGTGCTGGGAGTCCCCGGTCGTCGCTTAATGCTAACGACGGATGCGTCCCTCACAGGGTGGGGAGCGGTCATGAGTGGTCGCTTCGCCAGAGGTTTGTGGGAGGGGCCCCATCTACTGTGGCACATCAATTGCCTAGAGATGCTGGCCGTGCTTCTAGCGCTGAAGCATTTCCTCTCAAACCTCAGAGGTCACCACGTGTTGGTCCGTATGGACAACACTTCGGTGGTCTCTTACATCAACCATCACGAGGCCTGCGCCCTTTCTGTGAGGGCGGTTTACAACCCAGGCCGGTTGAACGAGGCAGCAGACGTCCTGGCTAGGCAGGGGTTGAGGCCCGGGGAATGGCGGCTTCACCCCAATGTGGTGGAGCGGGTTTGGGAGAAATTCGGAAGAGCCCAGGTGGATCTGTTCGCGTCTCTAAAAACTTCGCACTGTCCCCTCTGGTTCTTCCTTATGCCTCCAGCCCCTCTGGGGAGTTCCGGGAGTTCGCGGACATGGTGGCCCTCTTCGAGCACCCTCCGTGGTGGGTATGGCAGGTATGGCTGGTGCCCTCCTTTACCCTCGTACGGGTTACATCTCCAAGGTGCCCTCGGTCGTCCCACGGCCCGTTAGACTACAGGCATTCTATCCCCCTCCATTCCAGGCCCCAGACCAGGAGAAGCTCAACCGGCTCTGCCCGGTGCGTGCTCTGGACACTTACGTCCGCAGGACGGGTCCTTGGAGAAGGTCCCATCAGCTGTACGTCTGCAAGTGGATCGTTGACGCTATCACGCCATCTTATGAGTCCTCTGGCCTCAGGGCTCACTCCACCCGGAGTGTGGCTGCCTTTAAGTCTTGGTCCTCTGGAGTTCCCCTCCAAGACATATGTGACGCTGCGGGTTGATCCGCCCCACTGACCTTTGTGCGGTTCTATAACCTGGACCGGAGTGCCACTCCTGGCCCCTCGGTCCTCCTCTAGCTGTGGTCACATACACACTGGGCAGGGTCTGGTCAGTCTGGCGTGATTGGACACTTGTTCCAAAAGCGTTTCGACGCAGCTGGAGGTACAGAAAGGGAACGTCTCTAGGTTATGTATGTAACCCTAGTTCCTTGAGGGAACGAGACGCTGCGTCTCTGTGCCACACCTTCGGCGTCCCTGCAGCGCTTCCTTCTCCCTTACAGAAGCTGCAGCTGGCTTCTCTCATATGCGTTTTATACTCCTGGTCGTGACGTCCCGTCATCGGTGACGGCCAGCATCCAATTTTTGACTGATTACACACGTCATTTCTAGCATAAACACTCAGGCGCGTTCCCAAAGCATTTCGACACAGCGTCTCGTTCCCTCAGGGAACTAGGGTTACATATGTAAAACGTAGAGACGATCTGTATAGTGAGAACTTTATGTGAGAACTGTATAATAAGATCTCTATAGTGAGAACTGCGGTTTTTAAAACCGTATAGTAAGAATTATGAGAACTGTATAGTAAGAACTTTACAGTGAGAATTCCATAGTGGGAATCTTATAGTGATAACTTTGCAGTGGGAACTTTATGGTGTGAACTTTATAATGAGAACTCTATGGTGGGAACTCTATAGTGGGAACTATACATTGAGAACTTTATATGAGATCTGTATAGTGAGAACTTTATGGTGGGAACTTTATAGTGAGAACTTTGTATGAGAACTGTATAGTAAGAACTCTATATTAAGAGTTCTATATTATATTCAGAGACAAAAAGAAAAGCCGAGACGCACGAGTGTTGCCATGGAGTTAGTTGGTTTATTGCCAGTTGTTGCTCTGATATGGGTGAGTGGATCTTCAGCACACAGTCACAGTGGTGTAAAGCATGAAGCCCTTCAAACATTAACATCATCAGTGATCAAATCCTGCACAAGCAATGACTTTAGTTACAGCACGAGTCGTTATGTTTATTACTACTTCAGCTTACGAATGGAAGACTGTGGGTACGGCTCACAGCATGTCACCAAGCACAACGATGAAAGAGTTAATTACTACTTTTACTACGTTAGTAAGAGAACCTTCGAAACAGTAACTCCACCCAAAGCTTTAGCGTTTCGGTCCACCAACAATATAACGTGCTGTAATATATTATCAAAAGAAAAGAACTTTCTCGAGTTAGAACTGGATTCGAAACTCTGAAGCCAAAAGTTTATGGTATTCTATTGAAGAGTTCACTATTCCGAACAAAGATAATCACTGCTGATCCGTTAGAATTTATTTATTTTTATTTAAAAAATGTTAATGCTGGTTAATTGAACTGGTAAAACACTTCAAATCAAACATTGAATTGAAAGATTTTGATTACAGATTTACATTTTACAGCTTTTCATTCCTAAAAGAGTAAAAGTCAGTCGTTTAGAAATATAGAGGAATTCAGATACAGTTGTTTTATTATTCATTCATTTATTAATTTATTAATCCGCGTATTCAAATACGGTAAAAACGTTCTGATTGAAGAAAAATCTCATGATGATTCTTTTCTAAATTTTTCTAAAACGCTCTCGATGACGACACAACATTAACCAGTTCGATTGCAGTGAGCGAGTCTTTGGGACGAAGCTACTGTCAAGAACACGTTTTTTTAATTTTTTTTTTTTACTTTTTTTTGCTTTCTTTACTTTTTCACGTACGATGACTAAACAACATTTTATCAGCTGACCATCCCAGAGTGCTGTGGGATGAAGTGGAAATCAGGAAAAGGGGAGGAGCTCTCCAAATGATCAATTCAGTCGTGTTTGGCCCCTGGGTGGTCAGCGGAAAATACTGAAATCTAACACATAAAGCACACACACACACACACACACACACACACACACACACACACACACTCGCGCACACACACGCACACACACGAGCTTGATACTTATAACAGACAACGCATATAATTGTGCTGTCTCAGTGTTTCTCAAAAACAACACTGAATCATATCATCAATATCATCAACCCTTTCCACAGTCACATCTTTATCAAAAACTCATCCTGCAGCAAACTTAGAAAATATACCTCACAGATATTATATATATATATATATATATATATATATATATATATATATATATATATATATATATATATGAATGTATATATGTATATCAGCAAAATAAAAGCCTTTACAAAATAAATCTCTGATTAATTTCACATTATGTAAAACAACATTAAAATTTAACGTCTACTTTTTTTTAACCTTTTTTTTTTTTTTTTTTTTAAACATTCTAATAGTGTCTAGACTTTTTTTTCAGATTGGTGTTAGAAAGGCTTAAAGAGTAAGCTACACTACAGAAAGGAAAGAAGGGCAGAATTCCCACTGCGCACTTACACCTCGATGTGAATGGGCGCTAAAGCGAACGAACAAACAAACGAAAAAAAAAAAAGGCAACTGTTATCAGTCAGTTACAGTGACGAGGATCTGAAGTCGGATCAGTCGACATGCTCGAACAAACAAAACAAAAAAAACAAACAAAAAAAACCTCGTTCGGACGTCTGCGTAGCGGGCGATCAAAATTTTACATTGAAATGCAATCGCTGATATTTTAGAAATATTTTTCTTCTCAACAAAACGTATTGTTTTGTCGTTTGTGGTTGCCACGAATAAGGGTTTTAACCCCCTTTTTCTATTGAAAAAAAAAACGCCAGACAATAATGGAAGTCTGAAGGTAGACGTCGATGGATAATACATTTCGGTATTCTGACTAAACACTTGAGAATTCCTGCATTTAATTAAAAAAAAGGTCTAAAACTCTTTAAAAAAAAAAAAAAAAAAAAAAAAAAAAAACTCTCTGATCCTTGTTGGAGTGTTTATCAATTTCTAGTGTGTTCTATAGAATGATGTGTTTTAAATGATTCCTGACGGCCCCAATACCGACCCCTTAGTCCTTCACTCCGAGCGTAAATTCAGATTTATTTATTTTTTTGGCAATTCGACATCACTGATATCATGGGATTAAAAAAGAAAGCTAAAGTTTTCCTTTAAGATTCTCATCCTCACGTTTTGGTGTAAAAAAAAAAAATGCAGACGTAACGTTTCCTTCAGCTACTAGTCGTTTGTGGAGAAGCTGAACAGGAATACGAGTTCAACTTGGTCCTGTATGGCAACGAGTCTTTCCTGACTGAGCGAGCTGTTTGGCACGCAAAACAAATAAAGTAAATAATTCACGTATTACAAAAAAAAAAGAAAAACAACCCCTGACTCTAAAAACTGTGCAATAAACAGGAATTGTTCGTCGTACGATCCGTTACTTCATACCTCCTCGATGGTCAACAAAAAAAAATTTTTTAAAAATTTGCGTTTAACCTAACACTTATTCTCTGGTGTTTTATTAGTCCGGCCCAAACAGACACGAATACGTTAGTAATACTGAATAATACACTACAGAAGGGAGAATGTGGAGTGAACGTCTATTTTGGCCCTTAAATACAGTGGACCCTGTTGCTGTTTCTACAGCAATTCTATGAGTAAAGATTTCATTGTATACGTTTATATCCGTGTGTGTGTGTATGTGTGTGTGTGTATCCCCCTCGTCCCAGGCACATGTACACGTAAGTGACGATAGATTTGGGCTCTAATTTGTGCTACAATGGCTTACACTTGGCTCGGACAGTTCCTCAGCCTCAGCTACATCACTCGTAATTAGAGTTGATCTGATAGGTTCCCTTTAGAATCCGGTGAAATCTCATTAGAGAGAAACTCATAGGTAGCGTTTTATACGTTTACATTAATAATTTATATAATAATAATAATAATAATAATGTATCATTTCTTTAAAACTGCTGCAATGCATAATGTTAAAATCGCAATACAAGTGAATTGAATTTGAACTGAATTCTCCGATTGGACGAGGAGGATATTGTGGGAATTCTGCCCTGAGGAGGTGATGGTAAGAAAAAAGCTACACCAAAGCTAGAATCCGTCTCTCTTTCGTGCTGCGCGTCTTCGTCCAAAGCGAGGACAAGCTAATAGTGCGCTGCGAAACAAACAGAACTGCAGGAGTGAAACAGAAAGAGCAGCGATTTCAACCCGGGAGTTCTGAAAGCAAAAAAAAAACAAAACAAACAAAACAGAAAAGTCTTTGTAAACTCATGTTTTTAAATGATGCTTGTTTAAATACAGATGAGTGTAAAAGCCGGACTGGAGAACGGCTTCGAGCAGCGGCATTATCAGCTTGTCTTTCGGGCCATTGTCGTTTTCTTCGTTCCTCCGACCTCGCGGCTACATGCCGCTCTCGAAGATGATGACCTTGTTGTCTTCGGTTCCGGGGGACGAGGACGGCAGGCTTTGCGTGTCAGCGCCGGGCGCCATGTATTCCAGGTGATGTGCACCCCATACGGGTTTGGTCAGAATTTCCCAGCGCTATGAAGAAAACAGACATGATTTAGAGACTTGATCTGAATCTACGCTGCATCGTGTCTCCATAACTGTCTACTAACATTTTTAGCGGCAAGTATTCGGATTTATTGCAAAAATCTAAACTGCAAAACGATTTCATCAAGGCTCTGAAAGTTCCTCAGCCTCAAGATTGGGTGAAGAAAATGTACTTAAATACCAAATACCTTGAACTTTAATGGTATCAAAAGAAACTACAAAAGACAGCAGCCGCACCATGTATCGAAAAATACTTTTACAACGGAGAATGAAATCGCAAACCTTCCATCATTTGGTCTGTTTGATCAGTTCCTTCACCGTTACACACTGAATCGGTTAATCAAGTAAACAATGTTTGATAGCAGCAGATTTTCTCTGGCGGAGTCACGCAATAAAATCTGACACATGCAACTGATTACCAGATCAAACATTCACATACGTGTCCCTGTGATCTCCCAGACGAAGTGGAGTTTTAAAGTAGTTTAATGTGGAACAGTTTGAAAATGAATCATAAATGTATCCTAAAGTAGTTAATTGGTGTTTGGAAAAGAAGGGCTGATTAACATCAGTAACCGAGTCAATGACATCATTCGATTTTTAATAATAAATAGAAAAATATATAAAGTGTCAGCAGTCTTTCATTCAGCGGTCTTCAAAATCATGATCCGACTAAACAGGGACTTCAATTAGGACACGAGATTCGGCACTCGGATATTTATTTATCGATCGTCGGACGCCTATTTGGATGCTGGCAGCTTCACCACCTTCTTCCATACGGATCAATTTTCTGTTCTGATCTCAACGAATCTGGGCACCAATCAGAGGCCGTGCTTTTTTATGATGTCATCATGTCTTACAAAGTATTTTATCATCAACTCTCATGAATACAGACCTTATCCAGAGCGACATACATTTATTTCATTCATACATTTAAGCAGCTATTGGGTTAAGGGCCTTGCTCAGGGGTTTGGATTTGAACTCATGGATCCAAAGTCCAAAAACGGAACTTTTCCCCACTTTCACTCGCAGTTTACCGTGTGTCTGTTTTTGTCGGATCGGATCTGTAACTATTTAATCATGCAGTAGGGAGGAATCTCTCCGAGATCATGCAAAACGTGTTTCTATATATATATATATATAGGATATAATGGACCTTCATGACTTAAATCCATGAAAACGCTTCCAATCCCGAATAGAGAAAATAAATACATTTGTCTATTGATTTTTTTTTTGCTTCTAATATAAAAAATTTGCGTCACAATTGAAATTAAAATAACCAACAACGAATGAACATTCAACCAATCAGGTTGAATTCTCTTTTTACAATCCATTTTTTTTTTATTTCTTTTTCTGCTACGGAATTTAAAATTCATCCAGTTCCTTCCTGATCTGGATCTAAGTATCAGCGCAGAGGTTCCGCCTTTCCGTAGAGCCGCTAAGACGATCTACCTGAGATGGTTTCCTGTGGATCAGTGAGTACGTCTGAGCTGAAAAGTCACTCGGTTCTATTTCCATTGTGGATCAATGGAAAGCCATTAGCCCACTTATCAGAATGAAAACGCACTGCTTTCGTTCGTACGCGCCGAGTCTGTAGGAAACTGCTGACCCGAATGCAAAACATCCAAACGGCTCAAAAGTGGTGGATCTCAGAGGATCAGGATCTGATGCTTTGACTTCATCATGATTCACGGTGACTTTTTTTACGAATTAACCAAAAGCTCTTTGAAAGATGTTCTGTCTGCGGCATGCTCTTCTTTGTTTTTTTTTTGTCTGTTACGTTGCTTAGCAACCGAAACTCTTTGCTAAACAGGTTGGGGAAATAAGTGTCAATTGCGAGTGTTGTGTTGTTAATAAAAACACTGGATGCGAGTGGAATCATACGGCGGCTGTGAAAAGTGTGGAGTCTTTTAGGGTTGTTGATTGACGCATGCAGGTTCCTTTTGTTTTTATGCAACAAACTCACAACACACAAGATTTAAACAGTGAACGAGTGGAGGAAAGTTTTGTGGAGTCCACATTTGTGTCTCTAACAGAAGAACTTGTGTGAGACGGAGAACAGGAGAGAAGATGTGATCAGACTCCCTCACCCAAACACTCACACATGGAGGTAGAAGATTAATGGTTTGGGGTTGTTTTGGAGACTTATTCCAGAACCAACATGACTATAAATCCAAACCTCAAAACCATGCAGTTCCATGCTAGACTGCGGCTCATCGGAACCGACTTCACCGTACGACAAGACGATGAGCCAAAGCGTACGTCTGAGTTCTGTAAGTGTTATTTAGAGAGCAGACAGACGTCTGGAGTAAAATCTATCATGGAACCACCTGCCCAGTCACTGCACCTACATCCTACTGAACTGCTCTGGGATGAAGTGGAGTATTTCAGCTGAATAGGAGGTTGAGAGCGTGTAAAGTCTTAATGCCAAGGGAGGATTTTTCAATGGAAATAAAGTTTTGGACATTTATACATTTGTCTGGACGAAGGAATCCTTTATAGCGTTACATGGTGAGCGAGTTTGTCGCATAGAAACAAAAGGAACCCATTAAAGGTTCAAAAGGAACCCTCTCAAACACCATCAACCCCTTTCCAACAATAGCATAAACACACCCAGCTATTGTGGATTTATTTCTGTTTTAGCGCTTCAAGTCCACTGTACGTACTGTAAAGAAGTACTCCAGCAATGTTTCAGTTGAATCTCCTTCCACTGCATCTGCTTCGTATGTAAACTGGTCGAGAAAAGAGGACTGTGTTGCCAAGTAGTGAGAAAAGAGCAGAAAACCCGTTTACTCTAAACACGCTCATGGTATTATACGGTGTACGGATCGTGGGTGGTGTGTGTTTACACAAAATACATTTCCTCGCAGAACGTCTTCGTGAGGTTTCGGATGAAAAGTCTTTTTTAGAGCAGTCACGTGCTGCCGAATGAAAACCGGACAAATAAAGAGCTCTAGAAACAACGTAATGAAATCCTGTAGCGCTCTGTACCTACTTTATGTGCTCAAAAGAATAAAATAAATACGTAATAAAAAGTGGGCTGAACCTGTCGGAAGGATCCTTTGGCCATGATGAGCTTGTAGGCGACACTAACGGGGATGCAGAGCATGGAGGAGAGAGCCATACACCATCCGATCATCTCTCCCCACCACGGGTACACGTACACATTGTTGTAGGTAAGAGGCTTGTAGTTCACCAGGTGGAACACGAAAATTCCCTGAGATGAGAAGAGAGAGAGAGAGAGAGAGAGAGAGAGAGAGAGGAGAGAGAGAGAGAGAGAGATGTGTAGGACGTCTTTGGATAGCATGAAATTTTACCTTCACTTGAACTAGGAGACCAAAACCTGTTCCAGCACATTGGTTTCCAATGGCGGTGGAGTTGAAGATCTCCTGCTACAGAGCTACAACACTATTGAACACCTTTGTGACGATTTCTTCCACCAGTGTTTTTTTTTTTTTACTGTCCAGTTTTTGATCTGTTCAGCAGTTCAGCAGCAGGAAAAGAGATTCACTCACCATGCAAACACATGGAGTAAGAAACGACCAGCACCACTTCATCCAAGGGAAAGGCCGATAACCGATCATACGGGCAATGTCATCCATAAACCTATCAGCACCTGCACACACACACACACACACACACACACACTTTAATACACAGGCATATATAACCTTTGCTTTGGCAATAACAGTGAACATAATAACAGCATATAAAACACAACAGGTTCACTTTTCGATATGAAGAACCTCCTGTTATGATTTTTCACCGCCTTTTCCGTCCACACTTTTTATCCATTTTCAGGTACATACTGAACATCAGCGGTGGACGAAGTACATAAACCATGTAGTTAAAATAAAGCTGCACTCAGTTAAATGTAACTCCAGTAAAAATGAACTTAAGTATCCAAAGTAGTGATTTATTATAACTATAATGTTCATATTATAATTTTTATCACAAGATTCTTTATTTAATCACTTTAACGTGTAAAGACTCGAATGTGACTCTCAGCACACTGATCTATTAATAGAATGATATTAATGATTCAAACACTGATTGATCTCTATTACAATCATTATGAACCCAAAACCTTCTTCAAAACAATCCCGTAAATAAATCCACGTGTGTTGTGTCGAGTTCGAGTCTGGAGTTTCTTCATCATTTATTCCTCTCTAAATGTTCTGCTTGATTTTAAACTGATGCTGAACTGTATGTTGGTGATCAGTAGATACACCGAGCGTCGATCAGAACACGTGTAAAACAGAGCGTGCGCTCGATTGGTGACTCGCTGCGTGTTTCAGCAGTTACGTTTTTATCCTCATAAATAAAAAGAAACGACTGATTTCACTAAATGTAGTTGAGTAAAAAGTCAAATATTTGACTTTAAAATGAAGTTACAGTAAAAATCTCCCTGAATGAAAAATAGATACGCGATAAAGCTTCTTAATTACATTCATGGCCTCAGCTTCCTAATATGCTGAGAAATATAAAGAATCAACAACGCATTTATTATCTATTATTAAAGTAACGAATCAGAACGAGCGCTTTTCGTTTTTTTCACCTTGCAGCCAAACCTACACTCTGAGCTTCCGTTCTACAGGGAAATCTGAAGTGTGATGAACTGAGAGTTAAACACTGGAGTGTTGTAAGTGTTATTATAGTGTACGTGGGTGATTATGAGTTTTACCATAAACCCAAGCGACAACAATGCATTCCCAGAATGCCTGCCACAACAGGGTCATTCCACTGGCAGAATAATAGTCAAAAAGCTGGAAGACATACATCCCTCCCTACAAACAAACAAACAAACACACACACACACACACACACACACACACACACACACACACACACACACAGGTTCATCGAGTGCATATTAAATACTTCCATACATGATAATCGTGTAGATGATCTACAGCGTTCGGGAAAATGTTCCCCCGAAAGCTTTATCTCCACACTTACCTGTGTAACCATGGAGAGATCAATAACAAAGCACAAGATGCAGCAGGACGCCACAGTGATTTCACGCTTGTTATACTTCGTAGGGAGCAGATCCAGGATGCCAGTGATGAAGCCTTCCACTCCAACAAACTGCACGAGGAGAAGAGACACGTCAAATTACGCACCGTTTGTGATCGGAAAAGGAATTCTTTTCCCCGTATACACTGCACATGTGCACATTATATGGTTGATTGGGTGGAAAGCAGAAATACGTACAACAATAAAGTCGATCAAATCTTTCGAAAATTCAGTATGGGGGTCTTATAAATGTAAACGCTTTCACGTCCACAAATTTAAATAATAATTACAATTAATTAATATTAATAAAATAAATTTAATAAAAACAAAAGAGAGTTTATGTTTTGCATTTAAACATATATAACAATATATTTAAACATACCGTATTTTCCGGACTATAAGGCGCTACTTTTTTCCCACATTTTGAACGCTGCGGTTTAAACAATGAAGCGGCTAATTTATGGATTTTTCCTGAGTTTTTCCTGGTTTCACAGACTTCAAGCAAAAAATCTGAACCCCATAACATTAGACCAATGAAATTGCGGAACGGGTTCAGGTGAACCAATGAAACTCTTTATATTAAATCAGATGCGCTCCCACTGAATCGGGCCGCACCACATCATAAATATGGATGATGTTCCTCTGACGTTTGACCTGCCGCTCACTCGGACTGTCTACAGGAGATGCGAATCATTCGTCACGCTGAAAACAACCGGACATGAAAACACACACTTCACCTGTGTTCTGAGCTGCACGGCATCGGGAGAAAAGCTTCAGCGATGGTGATTTTCAAACGCACGACGATGCCAAAAGAAAAACTCTCGAGAGAAATAGTTGTGAAAGGAAGGAGGAAGATGGTGAACAATGACTTTCTTGGTAGGCTACTGTTTAGATACAAGCCGTGTAACAGACACTGTCTTTCATTAAAGCCTGTGTAAAGTTCATTAGTTTCAGTGTAGGAATTCAGCGGCTTATAGACAGGTGCGGCGTATTTATGTTCAAAATTAAACTCTTTGTACAATTCAGTGGGTGAGGCTTATATTTGCGTGCGTTTAATATTCCGGAAATTACGGTATATAAAAATATCTATAAAATAGAATATAAAGTCACAGTTTTATGTTAAATGTTATAATTTGACCCTGAATCACTGACCTGACTGTCCAGCCCCAGCATCAGCAGCATTAAGAAGAAGAGTGTGGCCCAGACCGGTGCCACGGGCATCATCGACACGGCTTTGGGATACGCGATGAACGCCAGACCCGGCCCTGAAAGCAGGAGAGCATGCGTGAGACACGTTCATCACAACAGGCCAGTGGCCGGTAACGACACACACCAGCACAACTTACACACAACACCAACTTCACAAAGACAGAGAAAGCAAGAGGGAAAGAGACTGAGAAGAAAAGAGAGATAAATGTGCCTCTGGATGGAAAGAGTGTGTGTGTGTGTGTGAGAATTCTTTGTGTGTCATTTTCTCTAACGACAGCAGTGTTGATAGGCACATTCAGACGGATTGGTCCAGTGTTTTACTACAGATACAGCGTTTAGATGTGGGGGAGGGGGCGGTGCTGACATGCTCGAGTTAGACTCATCTGTGTTTCCTTTTCTCTAAACGTTTTTAGAGAAAAAGGGAAGAAACACTTCGGCGTGTGCGGGGAATTAATGGACGCCGGGTCGCACCGCTGACGTGAAACGTTTTCTACATAATAAAAAAATCGCCACGTCCAAAGTGTTTTCTTCCACATTCTTATACCACAGCAATTTGCTCCCAATTCCAATTTTTTTATCAAACTAAATGATCAAAACGTTTTAATCACCGTTCGTTTAATAATAAAGTCTAGCGGTTATTATGCGTTATAGCAGCTATAAACCGCCACTCCTCCCTCATTCTCCAGTTTCTTGTCGTTTAACACACTTAGGTTATAAGACGAAAAAATTCAGCTTAAACGTCTCGCAGGACTCATGATGTCCTCGTTCCTGAAGACTTTACCGCATGTTACACCGACGCTGGAGACTCCTTCCATAAATTTACAATAAATGTCTCCTTGTGCCTGTCAGAAATTTTTTTGAAATGATTGACACGTGCATGTTCCTTTTGTTTTTATGAACAACAACAAAAAAAAAAACCCACACCAGAATTAAACACTGAATGAGTGGATGAAGTTCTGTGGAGCCCCAATGTGATATTTTAGTCTCTACCAGAAGAACTTGTGTGAGAAGGAGAACAGGAGAGAAGATGTGATCAGACTGCCTCACCCCCACAGTCACACATGGAGGTGGAAGCTTTGGTTCGAGGTTGGGGTTGTTTTGGAGCAGAGAAGGTTGGAGACTTATTCCAGAAAGTGAACCAACCATTCCATACTTCAACACCATGCAATTCTGTCTGGACTGCGGCTCATCGGAACCGACTTCGTGAACCGACGGTGAGCCGAAGCGAGGAATACGTCCGAGCTCTGTAAGAGTTATTTAGAGAACAAAGAGTCGTCTGGAGTGATATCTATCATGGAACGACCTGCCCAGTCACTGCACCTACATCCTACTGAACTGCTCTGGGATCAACTGGAGCACAAGAACTAGTGAAGAACAACTTTAGCTGAACGTTTAGAGAAACGAAGTGTCCGCATGCTGAGAGCGTGTAAAAGCTGTTCTTCATGCTAAGGGAGGATTTTTGCAATAGGAAATAAAGTTCTGGACATTTATAGATTTGTTCGTTCGAAGGAAAACCTCCGGACCGTCACGTGAGTGAGTGAGCGAGTTTGTTGCATAGAAACTGAAGGAACGTGCACGTGTCACCTCTGTGCTGTGGTACGAGCAGGTCTGATTTGGTAGCGCCAATTAAAAACTGACTAATTGGACTAGTTTCGTTATTTTCATTTAATTTAGCCGAATTTAAACAGTTTATACGAGTTGTTTACATTTTGTTTTTGTGTTTTTTTGTGCACCTATTTAATGGCACTCGATCTCGATCGTCATTTACTTTTTAATTAATCACCAAACCAGATTTCTATCGTCAACATCTGTAGCGAATATGTGATGAACGTGAACAAATTCAGCACATTCCTGCCCTTTTCTTTTCCTCCTGAGTGGAAATGAATGTTTACATTCACTTATCCATTCATACAACCGAGCAGCTATGGGGTTAAGGGCCTTGCTCAGGGGCCCAAGAGTGGCAGCTTGGTATGGCTGGGTTTTGAACTCATGACCTTCAGATGCAAATTCCAATGCCTTAACCGCTAAGCCGCCACCACCTCCCCCCTGTTTGCATAAAAAGCTTTCCCCAGAGCAGGCTGTGAGCCCAGAAGTATGTGGACACTTGACCATCATTCGTATGTAGCTTATCGTCTCGAGTCTGAAACACACAGTTGTATCAGATCTTCTGAACATTACATTTTTCCTCTCACTTGAACCAACTGAACCTGATCCAGCATGAAGATAGTTTTACCTGAGTGTCCGGGACAGAACCCTGACCTTCTCAACCCCACTGAACAATTACAGGAAGACATTTACATTTAGATTGAAGGCATTTGACAGCTGCCCTTATCCAGGGCAAATTACACTTAAACAGTTGAGGGTTAAGGGCCTTGTTGGGGACCCAGCTGTGGTAGCCTGGTGGAACTGGGATTTTAATTCATAACCTCCTAATAAAAAGCCCAATTAGAAAGGTGAAACTCTTTCTCCGCACATCCCAGCGATGTTAGGAAGCTGGGGTCAGAGCCACGATACAGCGCCCCCTGGAGCACTGAGAGTTAAGGGCCTTGCTCAAGGGCCCCAAGAGTGGCAGCCTGAAGATACTAGGGTTTAAACCCCCAACCTTCTGATCAGTAACCCAGAGCCTTAAACACTGACCTTTAAAATGGAACATTTCTGAACTGAACCCTGGACCTTCAAAAAGAAGCAAATACCAATCTGATGGTCAGGTGTCCACAAACCTTTAGCTGTTATACATGTGACTGCAGTTAGAATTCTGTGTTAGGCGTCGCTTCCATCATTAAATTTCTCAATACAAGTGAACGTAACTGGAACGTCCTGTACTGTTCATGCTCTGGTTGGACACTTTCGGGGAAATATTCACTCACGATTTATCATATTTAAGACGTACAGATCAGAAGGGCGTTAGATACAGAAACCTTATCTGACAGGAAAAAAAGAAGAAACAAAATCCTCGTTCTGAAGTTGGAGCACCGGTTCTACGACCGACCAGAGACCTCGTCCTCATCCTCATCCTCATTTCCCTGTCAGTGAATCTGCTTGTGTGTTCACACATATCCGACAGATGCATTAAATAGAGATTGAAGTGCAAATGTCAAAAATCACACAATATGAGAAGGAATTTAGGGACTACGTTATAAAGAAAAATAAAATTAGCAGCGACAGGAAGTGCTCACGTTTACGATTTAGGCGAGGTTTAGAAACGTCGACTGCCTGGCCAAGAAGTAGGCGTGCATAAGTTTTTTTTTTCCTGATCGGATTTCCACGACCTATATCAGGGGACAGCTCTACTGCTGGCATTTAGCATCGCTAGGCTAAGCTATTCTAACGCTAAAGCTAATGCCAAGGCTGTGGCTGGCTGTGCTAGGCCAGTGCGCGCCCCACAGCGGTAGCTAGGCCTAAGACAATTAAGAGGTGTAAATGCTGACATTAGATATCAGAGGTTTACCTGCATCGGCAGTCAGCTCCAGGACCCCTCTTGAAATCGAGATGTGCACATCTCAAGAGGCAAAGCTCCTGGTTAAATAATCCTTAAATTAATACTTAAAGCCAAAATATAGATCATATCAAATGAAGAGATATGAATAACAAAGAAAGAGAACGGGCCTGAAGACAATCAAGGATAACTGGTTAAAGAATCAAAGATATAATGGAATCTGGAAGAAGTCTGTTTGGGGAAAAAAAAAAAAAGGGGGGGAGAACAAAAAAAAAAAAGAAAAGAAATAGCTCCTGTCGTTTAGGTATAGAGGTAGAGAGCGTTTAGGTCCACACAATGATGACATTTTTATCTTCTTTTTTTTTTTCCTCCCTCGAGCACATTCACACAGAACAGCGCCACAGGATGTTAATATAGGACTTGCAGTCACACTCAGGTTAGTCACCACGAGGACAGACGAGGTCTCACACACACACACACACACACACACACACACACACACACACACACACACACACACACAAACACAAATACTTCACAGACTCACCACACGTCCTCTGTCTCACTCACACTGAATAAATAAATAATAATGCACTATAATGCACTGGTTATAACACTGCACTGGAACAGCTCACACATTTCCACCGGGTGTCTCTAAAACTAACATTAGAATGAAGGTGACATCGTCGTGTGATCCCTCGCTACGTCCCTCAAACATCTCAATGCTTTGATCCCTTCTTCATTTTCCTTCGCTATTCGTCGATAGCGATAGACGCGTTTCGTGCGCTGCCGTTTGTTAGTCTGCCTATTTAGTTATTCATCTTTTTTTTGTTCAGAATTTTTTTTCTTTTGTGAACATTTGAATTCATCATTACAGACCTCTTTTGGTATGGCCAAAAGTTTTGGGACACCCGACTGCCATATGCGGTTTCTCAAGTGTGGATGTTCGGTTCAATTCGTTTCTATTCGTGAAGTGATTATTACAATGGACGTTGTCTTCAAGAAGCTTCGCACAGGTAAAGCGGTTAACGGTTTGTATAAAAAAACCTGCAACTTTATCTGTTCCTTATCATCGATTCTTCCTGATGAGTGAGCGAGTGGCGAATGTGGTGAAGGAAAAACTCCCTGAGATGGTAGGAGGAAGAAACCTTGAGAGGAACCGGTACTCAAAAGGGAACCTCATCCTCATCTGTTTATTCGTTGCAGTTCCATTGTTCATGCAGCATGTGGTCCTGAGCCATCGGAGTGTTGATATTAGTTACAGTCCGAATCCATCCAAAAAGTGTTCACTTCAACTTAGAGACCCGAACCTGTTCCAGCATGACAATGCTTCTGTGCACAAAGCCAGCTCCATGAAGACCTGGATTTTGGAGGGGAAGATCTCCTGCTATAGTGTTTGGATCTCAACCATTGTCGAATCTCACACAAATCTCCACAAACACACTCGAAAATCCAGTGGAACATCTTACAAGGAGGTGGCAGTTCATTGGTTAAGACATTTGACTGTTCACAGGTCACAAGTTTGAATCCCAGCACCACCAAGCTGCTACTGCTGGGTCTTCAAACAAGTCCATTACCTGCTCATTGGTGAGTCACTCTGGATAAAGAACGTCTGTCAAATGGCATTAAGGTAAATGGCGAAATGAGATGCGAATGAGAATAAATCATGGATTGGAGTGGAAGATCTTGAGTGGACTGCTATAGAGCTCTGATCTCAACCCTACTGAACATCAGGCAATTCAACATCTTCCCAGAAAAGTGGAGGTTAATTATAACAACAAATGTGGAATGGGATGTTAAAAAAAGAATCTCATGGTCAAGTGTCTACAAACTTTTGGCCAAATAGTGTGAACTTCCTGATGAACTTCCGAATGTGTTTAAGAAATTAAACGTGAGCTCTGGGATATTCAGCGCTTTTAGACAATCGGAAAACGGCGTTACGAATATCTCTCTCTCTGCACCGAACGTAGAACATGTCGTGCTTCCCTTAGACGCAACAAAATCACATGAGCCGCTCTGCGCCGTGAACCTCGAGCTAGAACACTCGGTGCTCATACACCATGGCGAGGATCTGACAGGGATTCGCATCGGAACCTTTCTCCAAACATCTTTCCATCCATCGCTCTTGAGGCAGAGGACAATCAAAAGTGCAAATGTCAGAGGAGTCAAACTAAATCATTTAATAATAATAAATCATTATACTCGTGATTTTTAAAACCGTGACGAGAAATCGTACACATTTCTCCAACGACAAACAATTTGAAGACCAATCAGGTTCCTGTGGAGGGTAAAACACAGGAACCATGAAGATGGATTTGGACTGTAATCAATATAAACAATTCTCCAAAACATTTCAAGTCTACAGTCGCCAGGAACAATTTTACATCAAAGTCTCCATCAATGACGCAACCATGACAACGATGAGATGATGAGAATACGTTTCCTTTCGAGTCTGGTTTCTCTCAAGCTTCCTTCATCGTACCATCTGTGGGGTTTTTTTTTCCCCTCACCACCACGTCTTCTGTCTCGCTCATTGGGGATAAACTTACAGAAAATCATATCTAATGTTAAAATGTATATTCTGCACCACTTTATCATTATCTACTCTTTCTCATATCCTCTATTTTCTCTTCTTTCATATTTAAATCTTTAAATCTAGATTGAATTGGAATGATTTCGGGACGATAACAGGAAGCTGATTGGCTGCTGCGTGTCGTCTCATTTGTAGTCGTAATACGGCGAAATATATTTGGACCAGCAAACGAAAGAAACTACAACAACCACAGAAGACCACTTTTAAGACCTGAGGTTTCGATGTTTTACAGACTGGTTAAGATTCCAAAGAAACCCTGAAGAGACAAAACGATTACAAAAGACCTAATGTTCCTTATAATTGCTAGTATGTCTCTAATTAGCGAGCCAGTGGCGAATGTGTGGAGGTAAAAACTAAGACGGCACGAGTAAGAAGGAACCTTGAGAGAAACCAGACTTCAAAGGAAACCTCATCTACATCCTCAACACTGAATGTCCATTCAAAACTGAATTGTTAGAGGACTAGTTTAGCTTTAAATACTGATAGTTTTGTTTCCACTAACTAGTTCCAGACGATTTTATGCAGAGCGACCTACAACTGAGCACTTTAGGGTTAAGGGCCTTGCTCAAGGGCCCATCAGTTGCAGCTTGGTGGTGCTGGGATTTGAACATGTGACCTGATCCAGAGTCCACTACCTT
Source organism: Silurus lanzhouensis (assembly GCA_039877035.1). Taxonomy (NCBI): domain Eukaryota; kingdom Metazoa; phylum Chordata; class Actinopteri; order Siluriformes; family Siluridae; genus Silurus; species Silurus lanzhouensis. The sequence continues at coordinate 194,745 of JBCEWE010000132.1, forward strand.
AACCACCACCACCTCCCTAATAATAATATAAACAAAAAGCAGCAAAAAGCAAAGCCAGAAAATATCTCTGGGGTGTGAGTAGGCACTAAAAACACCTTTCCCTGAGGGAGGTGACAATATGAAAAATATGTCACCGCGAATTTTCCCATCGCTAATATTAGCCGGATAAATTCCGGATAAAACCAATAAATCCAGAAAGAACACAGAAAAGCGTTCTCTGATTTTGCATATATATATATATACAGTGGAACCTCGGGTTACGAACGCCCCGGCATACGTATAATTCAGGTTACGAATCGCAGTTCATCAAAATTTTTGCCCCTGGTTACGAACAATATTTCGGGATACGAACGTCGCTCACCAAAAAATCGCAGGCAGGTTGGTTGTTTTTGCTCTATCCACGCAGCTCGTCACATCAGTTAGCGTCCTGTGTCCCTAGCGAGAGCATCGTGTTACTTATCCGCTTGAACTTTTCCCGGCGGCAGCGTAACAACTCGTTAGTTGATGCTCGTGGAATGATGAGATGGACAACATTAGCCGATGCATAACCACTTGACTTGTTTTTATGAAGATAGATTAGCAGGGTTACAGTCTTTTCCCAAGTACAATACCCATAATGAATTTCACTCTGGACTTCAATACCAACTGATAGTAGCCTTAAAGAAACAGCTCTCATTTTCCCTCTAATGCAACAATTGTCTCAGCGTTCGTGTTAATAACACTGTCTTTAATATTCTATAATATAATATATAATAATATATAAATAATATAATATAATAAGATTCTCCTTCCAAACAATAACTCTCCCTCCTCCTCCTTCTACGAACGTCGTCTCCTGCAGCGAGTCTTCTCAAAGGGAAAGTACCCGCTAAAGATCTTTTCCTCTTTTGTATGTTTTTATGTGGTATGATTTTAATATAACATGTTAAAAGTAAATAATATTAGTGAATATTGGCTTTATTTTTATTTAAGTAATATTTTTGGTTGTCCAGAACGAATTACCGAAGTTTCTGTTCATTATTATGGGGAAATTTGTATCGGGATACGAACTTTTCAGGTTACGAATAAAGTACCGGAATGAATTAAACTCGTAACCCGAGGTTCCACTGTATTTATATATATATATTCAGTGGAAATGAACGCCTCAGTGACTTTCTCACCGAAACCCAACATGACTTGATCTTTCCAGCTAAATCTTGCAGGGTTACCACGTGTGCCCCCCCGTGCCAGCGCTGATTCGGTGTGAACAGATGGTTTGACTTTTCCCATGATGTTAGATCATGTTATTCTGTTCTGCTGTGCTCTGCTGAGCTGTTTGGAACTGTATGGGAATGTATTATAAATATGAAGACTTTGTGAGACCCAAACCCGTTCCAGCAGAATAACCCCCCCCTGTCCACAAGTTCATCAAGATCTTGAGTCTCAACGTGAAGTAATTTTTCAGGCCTCCTCACCTCACATACATCAGTACCTGACTTCAATAAAACACATCCCTGTGGCCGAACGAATCGCCAAAAACACCTTCCAAAGTCTTGTGGAACATCTACAAAGAAGAGTGGAGTTTACAGCAAATGGAATGGGACGTTCAAAAAAAGCCGATTCTATGCTCAGGTGTCCAAAGTCTTTTGTCCATATAGCGTAGGATATGAGATATATATTAAATACAACTAGTTTAGAATCAGTTCTAGATAAGAATATGCAAGAGGGTTTAATCTCCTCACAAACAGGAGGTCGAACGTGTATCGGATCTCCTACATTTGTCATACAAGACTTGCGCACGCGGCATAAACATCGGGACGTGTTGCAAGATGGATCACCCCCTGCTGGAGCCTACGGTTAGCACACGGAAGGGAATAAATCGCCTCGAAGCCGATTCCTGTTCGTCATAACAGTGCAGCGTTTCCAAAATGTCCATTCCATCAGCTTACAGTTAGATCCTGTTGTCACGTTCTAGCAGCTCTACATCAGTTAGGGCAAAAATCGCTGCAAATTGGGTTCAAATTGCAAACCTGATTAGCGTCTATTGTAGTATTTCTTATAAAAAATAAACGGCCTGACTGGTTATTTGCAGTTCGCATGGACATGAACTGGCGCACCATGACACTCTCCGCTCCGAACCCTGCCAGACGTGGCTTTTCTATTTTTATAATTTCATGACGTTGTGTGGATAAACAGCTCACGTACGAGTGTTTGGATACCGGCACCTAAAAGGGCTGAAGGATTTTGGTTCTAATCAATAGTTATAGATTTGTAGATTGGGCCTTTGTACTATACTCTAACCTGAGAGCATACACACACACACACACACACACACACACACACACACACACACACCACACACACACACACACACACACACACTATTTCATATTCACTTTGCACATCTCTCAAACAGAAAAACGTCTAATGGCTCTTTCAAACACACACAACATTTTTTTTTTTTAAGAATTAAAACACAAAATTCATATCATGCACATGTTTCATCCCCAAAAAATCTTAATGATGCCAATGATATTTAGCATTTGCCCTAGCATTTTAGATTACATCCTCATTGAACTGTAAACACACCTAGACACACATTTACACAGATCTCTGTCAGTCATTAACACTGTGTATATACACATATATATATATATATATAAATATATACGTACACACACAATCTGAATCCAATTAAATATAGAATTAAAGAATAATCACATATTTAAGTGTAACTGTGTCATGAAGAACATCACCATCAACCTCGGGACATCCACCAAATGCGTCCGGAGGCTTTGCATTATTCCTTCTGAACGGTAAAAAGTAAAAACACTGCGAATAGTTTTAGCCTCAGGTTTGCCTAAAGATAAATTAGAGAACAGATTTTACCCATACACTTTACGGCCAAAAGTATTCGGACACCCGACTCGTCTCGTTCTTCGACAAGCTGTTAGAACAAATCTGGAGGCAGACGTTTGCTTTAAAATCTTTGCTTGAACTAGGAGACCCTAAACCTGCTCCAGCATGACAGTGCACAAAGCCAGCACCATGAAGATCTGCTTTACATGGGTTGGATATGGTGGAGGATCTCCCGCTTTAATTTCAGTCCCATTAGGATAGGATTTTCCATGCTGCTGAAAAATCTACTGGAACATCTTCTCAGAAGAGTGGAACTCCTCACAAGAGCAAATGGAGACTAAAAATGGAACGAGACGTCCACAAAGCACATTCGGATCTTAAGCTCGGGTGTCCACATACTTTTGTCCATATAGCGCGTGTACCACAGGGACAATACGGTCGACTTTTTTCTTTTCCTGATTAAACCCAGTAAAATCTTCTGCACAGAATTTCATTCTTAAATCAGACCAGGGTTAAAAGTATAACAGCCGGAAAACTCTTAGACACACTCAATAAGCATGCACAGTTGGGGGAATCCTACCTGTCTCTGCCACTTTTGAGATGTCCACACCTTGCTCAGCAGCCATGAAACCCAGAATGGAGAAAACCACAAAGCCAGCAAAGAAACTGGTACCGCTGTTTATCAGGGCCAACACGAACGTATCCCTGAGAACAAGAATTTGTTTCGGTTCAGTGTCTGGAACAGATCCTGTCTGATAGGACTTCGCCATGTAGCTTTATAAGCTTAGCCAGGTAGCTGTATGCAAGGCTAGCTAGCTGACTCAGCAAAAAAAATAAATACTGAACAAAACGTTGGGGTTTGCTTCGCTTGTTTGTGGATATTGTTAAATATATCATTGACTACATCTAAAAAAACAATATATAAATAAACCCCAGACTTGAATCATATCTAGCGGTGTAATATTGAGCTAGCCTGCTAGCATTTATTATTATTATTGTAAATAATGCTAGTGACTAAAACCTTTGGTTAAAGGTGAGATTATGAAAATGCTTTTTCAGACCCTGATAAATAAAAAAAACTGAGACTGAGACCTGTTACTAGCGTAGGTAACTAGCCGCTAACTAGCATTAGCATAGCATAGCATTTAGGCTATTGGTTTTATACACCATAATGTACCTTCTCAAGTTAATGAGTCTTTTTTTGGGACATTATAAAAGCATTATAATGGAAATGATATTGTAAATGAAATACATACACGATATTTACAAATTAGAACTGAAACAACACCAATTATTTAACTGGTTCCGAATATTGACATTCAGGAGTCTTTTTTCCCGCAAATATTTAATACGCAATAAGTACAGGTAATAATACTCTCACCTGTAGCAGTTGTTGTTGAATCGGTTATAACTGCCAAGAGCGGTCAGCGCTCCGAGTCCGATCGCGTAAGAAAAGAACACTTGAGTGCCGGCATCGATCCAGACCTGATTGATAAATAGAGAGAAAGAGAATAAAAATAATGGACAGCGGCAGGCAATAATCTAATCCTGCTTTACTGTTATATATCTGATCACAAGGGTTTCATCAGACCGGAAAACTAGTTGGGGTGAGGGAAACATAGATCTGTTTTTATAGCTATTTGTCAGAGACCCTTATCCAGAGCAATTATGGGGTTAGGGGCCTTGCTCTGGGGCCAAATTTGTGACAGCTTGGTGTGGTTGGAATTTGAACTCATGACCTTCAGATCCTACATCCAATGCTGTAACCACTAAGCTACCACCTCCCCAGACACACACAGACAGACAGACAGACTGACTGACTGACTGACTGACTGACTTACTTACTTACTTACTTACTTACTTACTTACTTACTTTTGTCTATTCCTTTAATGCTCACCTGTGCTTCTTGAATCTTTGACCAGTCAGGCTTGAGATAGTACATTATCCCATCATAGGCCCCAGGAAGGGTCACACCTCTCACCAGAAGAATGACCAGGACAACGTAGGGGAACATGGCAGTGAAATATACAATCTGCAACACACACACACACACACACACACACACACACACACACACACACACACACACACACACAAACAAACAGGCGTTTATTAACATAAGAACAGATGATCTGCTGAACGTTTTCCTGTCATGCATTTTTTTTCCCTACTGCAATGCCGGTGGCTTCATTATAACATTCAGAGAATTATTTACGTGTGTAGGACGTTTAAATTTGAATCGTTCTTGACCTTGAAGAAAGAAGGGGGGGGGGGAAAGGCCCCACCTCTTTCTGACCGTTTTGTGAATGCCAGCTCAAGGCTGTATGAGCAGAACAACCAATCAATGAGCGTCTCGAAGTAATTCTTTACTTCTTCTTCTACTGCTGTATTTAGAAACGAGGTATTGTATACTGCATGTAACCATTTCCTTCATGGCGATTTCCCTACAATGGCTTCATTCTTTTAGAGAAGTATTTTATAAATATGTATCCTTGGTATAACTGATGCTATTCTGTATTGAAGTGCGATTAGAACATTCATGTGCTTTATGTAATCATCGCTATGAAAGATAAGCTCTGGAACACACATGATCTTCCCTCAGTGTCTGCGATGGCCGGGTCAGTCCCGCATAGCTTCCATACAATGAGTCAGTGCAAAGTTTTGTTTTTTTTCCCTTCTCCTCTCACACGTTCTGCTGTGCCGGCTCTGTTTATGCACTCGCCAGGCAACGAGGCCTCTCACAGCCTCCAAATACACATCTCGGTATGCGGCGTCACATGGCCGTAGCGAAGTGATTCACACACCCCGTGCCTGTCCTCGGACACAGAAAGCTCAGGCTGGGTTGAGTATTACTCCGTGACCCACAGGGATGATGAACTCGACCATAATGGTGCCGGAGACTGGGGCGCTATTCAGGACGGGACGCTTCACACCCCGCACCCACCAGGTCCCCTCTCACCTCCTGTGTCTAATACGGGCCTTGTGTGTTCCTGCTTTTTTCCATGTGCTCACAGAGACAGGCTTTTAAGCCGTGCTGGCCTTTATGTGATGTCGAGGTGGAACAATGAATCAACAAAGACATGATTATGTGTCTCTTCTATTAGACAGAGAACTTCAGGGAACGGAAAAAAAAGATCTGATGGAAAATACAGCATTTGAAGGTGGAGACGATGCCATCTATAAGCAGAGAGAACAAGGGCTTTTCTGTTTCAGAGGTGTTTTATTTAACTACGCTTTACACACTTTTATAGCACTCCAATCAATTAAAAAGTACAGGTCGACCGAATCATCGTTTTTGCCGATCAATCGATCGCTGGAACTATCAGCTATCGGCAATAAACCACACTGATAGTTTTTCTGGGTTCCCAGTCCTCACGAAAGCGGCCTCTAGAGGTGAATCGCTGACGTGTTTGTTTACGCGGTGCACGGAGAGCGCTACATTATATGTATTATTTATCGTTTTGTTCATTATAGAATGATATTTATTTATTTATTTATTCATATTTATTTTATTTTGCACATTTAAAGAACTATTCAGAACTATTTCCCTTGGAGTGTTATATTTTGGTTTAATCCAGTATCCATTTTTTTTTTATATTGGTTAATTGATTAGTGATCGATCGTAATCCAACCTAGCTTGCGATTAAAATCCATTATCCGCTTATACTTATATGAGGGATGGCCATATTGAGTTCTTTAGGGGCTGCACTGACTAAAAGAAATGCTCCTCAGAACGATGGGAAACAGTAAATACACCTTCATTTCCGTCCCACCTGACCTGCGAGATGTAGGTTAATCCGGTTTCAGCCCCCCGTATTATTTAATGAGATGCTGGAAAAAGCCAATTAGCTCACTGGGACGCTACCTTATGGCACGGGAATACAGGCCCAGTGAGCTCAGACTACTTCTCTTAAAAAAGACAAATAAAATAAAAGAAAAAAAAAACAGAGGTTGGCACCTCTTTTTTGAAAGATCTCTCAATAGCGGTTTTCTTTCCTTATCTGGAAAATTTCACTGTCTGTTTTCTTTGTCGAGGTCGATTTGAAGCCAGTGGTATGTGAAACATAAGCAAGTGGTTGTAAAGCGTGTGGGGGGAGGGCGGCGAGGCTGCATGAAACACCAGAAATAAACTCCAGTCATTCTGACAGTGTGAATTCATGTGATCACACCCACTCCCCCTCCATCCGAATCCAACAAACCCCATTCCAGCCTCACCCTCCTCCTCTTCCTCCTCCCACGTTCAGAAGAGAGCGATTCTGGCTAGTGGCCATGTGTACACGAGGGCCTGGTCACGTCCCACTGCAGAAAACCTCCCCCGCTAACCGTCCAACCACGCTGCACATTTCTGACGGGAATGCACGGATATCAGCTAAACCACACCTCTTTTGGCACATGACGTTGCCATGACGACCTCCCTGCCTTGCTACTGTGCTGATGTGGAGCACCGGCTGGTGGGAGGGGCTATGCTAATTCGAGAGGCTAAAGAAAGTCATGTCGGTTCAGTGACGTAGCCAGGATGTGTGCGAAAGGCTTCTCGTGTTTTAACGGGCTCATCCGCATCGTCTGCCATCGAATTGTATTTCCCGCGAGTGTGAACGTAATAAATCCTTATTCCAGATTCAAGTTGAAGCATTTCCACATCGTGCACTCGGAATTTTTATAAAGAATAGAGAATATATATATATATATAGAGAGAGAGAGAGAGAGGAAAAAAGATGGTGAGCGTCGCTTTGATATCAGCTCATGACTGTTTCCTCAGCTTTTAACTGAAGTTATAACCACAGCAGGGATTGTGTGTGTGTGTGTGTGTGTGTGTGTGTGTGTGTGTGTGTGTGTGTGTGTGTGTGTGTGTGTGTGACAGACTGTATAGATGTCTGTACCTTTCCTGTAGACTTCACTCCCTTCCATACACAGAAGTAAACCAACACCCAGACCGCCACCAGACACAAAGTCATCTCCCAGTTGATCTGACCAGGACTGTCCAGACCTTCAGAGATACGCAGCACCTTGTTCCTGCACAGTAAAGGACAAAGAACATGGCCTGAAACACGACACGAAGAAATACAGTCTACGTACATCAAAATCCAGGGTGAGAAAAGAAATAGTTTACAGACAACTACGCTATAAGGCCATAAGTTTTTGGACACACGGCCGTACGATTTGTATGAGCTTTTTTGATTGTCCTGTGGAGATTTTGTGGAACTTTGTGCTCGTTCAGGTGAGGTGGAGAGGCCTGGGGTGCAGCCAGCTTTCACATTCATTCAATAGGGTTTAGAGCTCGAAAGCAGGAGATCTTCCACTCCAAAACATGTAAAACATATATACATGAATGTAGGGGCATCGTCATGCTGGAACAGGTTTGGGTCTTTTAGCTCGAGTGAACAACCTATGAAGAACCACATATGGCATATAGGAAAAGCCAGGTGTCCCAATACTTTTGGCCACACCATGTATTGTGTATAAATGAATCAAACTGGTCGGCTTGAACGTCTCCGTGTTTAAAGAGGAAATTTTCACGACAAGGTTGGACAAGTCGGGTGTCCCAATACTTTTGAATATACATATATATATGTATGTCTTTAATATCTATCTTTCACCCAATATATTAATGAATGCATTACTTGTTAGCAGCAATTTAACGGTAGCCGCGTTTTTCCTGACTCTAAAAGCGAACACGTGCTTCCGATGAGTCACTTCCACCGAGTCCATGTTTATTCAGTTTTGGTGTATTTGCATATCGAGGATGTTGATCCTTAACGGCCAAAACCGCAAGTGACTGCGGTGCGGAAACACTGAAGTTCACCAGCAAGCAGGCGGCAGAAACAAACAGCTCCATATGTGGAACCTTTTATATACAAGACACACTTCATGATTCGTCCGATTTGACTTCATTTGACTTTGGAATTTTTACGCATCGCCACGGCGTAAACAAAACCCGGGCCGCTCGATTCCTTCAACCCGATTCGCCGGTGGCATCCGTCCAAAAGACACCGGCGTGTTTTTACACACCCGCTCTCGCTGTTTGTTTGTTCACGCTTTTGCCAGGAAACTTTATGTTTTTTTCGGGTTCAGTGACTCGACTTTCGCTATTTAAAGACCCTGAACACTCGCGCCTTCACGAGCATGCACAAACACCGACTTTGTGCCTGAAATACGGCGTCACAGCACCTGGATCTTGCTAATGTCTAAATATTTTTTTTTTATTTGACCTGGACAGAATTGACTCACTCTGTGGCCAAAAGTATGCAGACAATTGACCATAAGACTGTTTGAAAATCCCATTCCATATTTAGCATTTATTTTCCGCCGTTATAAAATCTCTTCTCTGCTGGGAAGAGGTTTCACTAGATTTTGTGCACATTCACCAACAGTCAGCATTCACATTCATCCCAATATCGTTGAGGTCAGAGCTCTGGTGCATGAGATCTTCCACTCCAACCCATGGAAAGCAGATCTTCATGAAGCTGGCTTTGTGCACAGGGGCACTATCATGCTGGAACAGGTTTCCTAAAGTCTTCTTGGAACTTTCGTGCTCCACTCAACAAGTGTCTGTCTCCAGTTCAAAGAGAAACCACATGTGGCTGGTAAAGTCAGGTGTGCCAATACTTTTGGGCATACCGTGTACTGTATATAGACATTATAAGAGTTTATAAACAGGAACAAACCAAAGCACACAAGACCTCTTTCTCACATGGATCACTTTTCAGTCATAAAATTAAAAGAGTGTTTTCTATGAAACAGGAGATTCTGAGGAAACAACATCAGCATGGAACATCTCCATAATGTGGAAACCAAATGTGATGGTGGATCTTCAAGGGTTCGGCAGAGCCGTTAGAGCGAATAACAGCACACGACTGAGTAGCGACTGGTTCATTTATCAGGGGTGTTTTGTCTGTAGCACACATGCGCTCGCACGCACACACACACACACATACACACACACACACGCACACACACACACACATGCACACACACACACACACACACACACACGCGCACACACGCACGCACACACACACACACACACGCATACACACACGCACACACACACACACACATGCACACACACACTCACACGCACACACACACGCACACACACACACACACACACACACATATACGCACACACACACGCACACACACATGCACATGCACACACACACCCAAGGCCATGGTGCATCATGCAGAGGAGTTAAAAATGACGTCGCATACGAACAGGATTGGAAACAGAAAGGAAGCAACTTACTCCCAAAACTCGATGATGGGCGAGGTGGCGTTCTCTAACTCCTCGCAGGTCTTGTTCATGAAGGTGTAGTTGGAGTTGGTGCCATTCCTGCAGGCGTCATGGCGGAAGGTCTCGATGCAGTTCTCCGTGTTCCAGTAGTTTGTGCAAGTGGACCACGGCAGTACAGCGGTGAAGGATTTTATAAGGTAATAGAAAGCCCATGCCAGGACCATGATGTAGTAGGTGTTGCAGAAGAACACGATAACCGAGGAGGCATAGCCGAGTCCTGAGTCACAGAGTGAAGAAACGGAACAGGGAGACGGTTCGTTATCAGGAAATTGACAAACTGTAGGGTTTAAAAATGTGCCATAATGCAGCATAAATTCAAAACAGCACAACTCACTGAACTCCAAAAAAGGAGGCGTGGCCTTTGTTTATAAATATAATAAAGGAGGCGTGGCCTGTGTTTATAGATATAATAAGGGAGGCGTGGCCTGTGTTTATAAATATAATAAAGAAGGCATGGCCTGTGTTTATAGATATAATAAAGGAGGCGTGGCCTATGTTTATAGATATAATAAAAGAGGCATGGCCTGTTTATAGATATAATAAAGGAGGTGTGGCCTGTGTTTATAGATATAATAAAGAAGGCATTGCCAGTGTTTATAGATATAATAAAGGAGGCGTGCTCTGTGTTTATAGATATAATAAAGGAGGCGTGGCCTGTGTTTATAGATATAATAAAGGAGGCGTGCTCTGTGTTTATAGATATAATAAAGGAGGCGTGCTCTGTGTTTATAGATATAATAAAGGAGGCGTGGCCTGTGTTTTTACTACTAATTAAGGAAGTGTGGCTTCAGTTTTAATAATAAAGGCGGCATGGTTTGGTGGTTTTTACTATAATAAGGAGGTGTGGCTTGGGGTTTTTCAACAAAGATGTGGGGAGGGGGGGTGTAATGGAGGTGCTGCGAGCTAAACAGAAGAAGATCAGACCTTTAAAGAGTGGAGCGATGTTCCATACGGCGATGCTTCCAGCCTTCATAAACTGGCCCAGAGATATTTCCAGGAAAAAAATAGGAATTCCACCAAGGAATATAAACAACAGGTAGGGAATGAGAAAGGCTCCTGTGCAGGAAAAACAAAAAAAAGAGAGAGAGAGAGACAAAAAGAAAAAATGTTGAATCAGTTCTGTCAATGCAGTTAACATGTTAATAATTGTCTTGTAGATGATTCCTGATATTACATGTAGATATAAACGGAAAAAAACATATTGAAAGTGCAGAGTTTTCACAGCGTTTCTGGTCACATGACACCAGGGTGATGGCTGATTATTTTCACCCCGTCTGATTTACTCCAGGTTTTATATCATTCACCTGTTTTAAATGCTCCTCTTTTTAATGTCTGGATGTCAATATAAAGTAATAAATGGATATAAAGAGATTTCTGACTCTACGAAATGCACAAAGAAACGTAAAGCGATTTCCCCCCCCTCTTCCTTTTTCAATGCACCACACACAAGGACACCATTTTTTCATTTCAGAGATTTCGGTTTCAGGTCGGTTGCAGTGACGCATCGCAGCCGAGGCCGCAGATAAAACAAAAACGCCTCCAGACGAGAGATCTGAGAGTGGCTGAATTTATGTATTCGTTTTTTTTACGCAAGGAGGGCGGGAAGTGGGGCAAAAGTAGGAGGGGGAAGAGGGGAGGGGCTTCAGTCGTGGACCAATCGGGTGCAGTGACTAAAGCCGTAATACACACTGACCAACAAATGATAAGCCGGACTGAATGAAGGTCCTGCTGAGAGAGATGAGGCGAGACGAGAAAAAAAAGAGAGAGACCCAAGAGCAGGGGAGAGAAAGAGCGAGAGAGAAAGAGAGAGAGAGAGAGAGAGAGAGAGAGAGAGAGAGAGAGAGAGAGGACGGTGATATATGTGGCACTATTTTGTTTTAAAGAAAAATTCAACAGTGAATTAGCATGGAATCAAAAATTTAAAGAAGGAATGGGATCGAGCCTCGAAGGCTGTACGGAAAAACAAATCTAATGTAGACTACGGAGAGCAGGAGCGCTTGTGAATGAGCAGCCGGTTTTGCCTTTTGGAAAAAGAAAAGAAAAAATCCAGAGCTATTGTTTGGGACAGAGCCCTTTTGATAAGAAGTCGAGACGGAGGCTGAGAGCAAGAGGACGTGCTGCGCAGCCATAATAATGAAAGAGTGTGACGTCGGGAACCCCGGCGTGTGACGTTCGGACTGCTGCAGCGCAAAGGCAGAACTATGCGGCCGTGGGCTTAAAGAGAGAGAGAGAGAGAGAGAGAGAGAGAGAGAGGGAGAGAGGGAGGGAGGAAGTGAGATTGCAAACAAAAAGCTTGTCAATGAAAAGACTGCCGTTGGATGATGTATGAGAACGTGACCGCTGGCCTGCGCCAACACACACTTGCACAACACGCACACACACACCCCCCCCTCCTCTCTCTCTCTCTCTCTCTCCATTTTCTTCTCTCTCTCTCTCTCTCTCTCTCTCTCTCTCTCTCTCTCTCTCTCTCTCTTTGCATGTCCGCACACTGCGTAGGCTGCATCGTGACTGCGTTAGAAAAACGAGCGGAATTGAAACGCAAGCTATCGAATCACTTTTTTTTTAATTAATGGATAGAACGAGCCGAGAGTTTGGCGTCTGCGTCCAGTTGCACGAGTACAAACGACGGCGTCAGGAATCGAAATTAAAAAAAAAGGTCCTGAGAGACTCCCAGCCCCAAATTCTAAATCGAGGACAGAACTGTGTGAACAGTCTCTCTCTCCTTCTCTTTCTCCATCTCTCTCCTTCTCTCCCTCTCTCTCTCTCTCCAAGGTGATCCACAGCATTGACCATCTGGCTGCTAATGGCGTCCTCTGTCGCAGTCGTTTTTTTTTCCTGAAGGCATTAAAAGCTGAGCGTTTATGCGTTTATCGCGCACGTTTTCCGAGGAATCGGCTAATAGCTTTTATGTACGCAGGAACACGCAGGTGTCCTCGGTGATACCAGCAACACATGAATTTGACATGATGTCACCGATGTCGTCCGAGTGACCTTTCCAGCTTTGAGTAAGATTAACATGGCAAGAGACGCCCAGGTCATATATTTATATCCCCTCCCCACCCCACTCAACCCCCAACAAATGAGCATGTGGTCATTTTTCGACAGCGTACGATTACTACGTTACCGAACGCGGTAACGAGTCCGGATCGAGCGTGTCCGGTGCGTGTGAACAGGCTGTAAAACAGGTGCGAAAGCGCGGTCTCACTCGGATCTCAGCGGGCGCTGCGGTGACGAAGGGGAGGCTATAAATACCCACTGCGGCACCGTCGCCGCTCTTATAGCGCATGCAAACTGGCTCTCAATCAACACGTTCGGAGTCCTGGTGGGATTTGTAATTACCCTTTGGCAAAAATAAATAAATTAATAAAAGAATGCGATCGATCGCAAGCCGCAGATCACGACAGCTGGTCTTCTTATGGCGGTCTGGAGGCCAACGAACGAATCTTGTGGGATTATCATTCAAGAGGATTATTCCATGGAGGGAATTGGTTTTACTTGATTGTATGAATTACACACACACACACACACACACACACACACACACACACACACGTGTACATATATATATATATATATAGGGAAGTTAAAAGTTGCCATTTGTATCACAATGCGTCTTTTTAAACACATTTGAATCAGTAAAAACATATTTATTTATATTTAAATATTAGCAGATGCGCTTTACTTTTATAATTCAGAAGGTGACCAATAGTTTGTGAGCAGTATTTGATATGCAGATCGATTTCTCCTCTCTAAACCGTATCTCGAGCGCGTTCTCTCGGCACCGCCGCTGCTACGTGAACACATATAGAGCACAGATTAACATGGCAGAGGTAGAGCTGTAACTTCCTGCACACACAACAGGAAAAGGTTTTATTTGATCTTTTTTCCTTTACAATACAAAGGTGTGTGTGTGTGTGTGTGTGTGTGTGTGATGATTTGCTGTCTGTTTGATCCGAAGAAATCAAACTATCTGTACCATATCGAATTGCGGAGCATCGCATTTATTTTCATTGCACAACATCGCATTGTGTTGAATCGTATGGAAATTGGAGCCGAGATGCATCGCGATAGATGTGAATCTGTTCTTCGTGTGACTTTTTCTCTGACTTTTCCATAAGCTCGATAAAACCGCTATGATACGGGTCTAAATATCAATAGAAGACATGATGGTGTCAGTTCGAGTGCATGCCACACACGACTACAGTGTTACAGAGCAGTTAGTCTTTATATCTTTCCACAGGTGAACACGATCCTGGCACATGATCCCGAAGCGGCATGTTTTTAAAACAGCCAGACAATTAGCGCACGTGTAGGGCGTGTCAGCTGGAAGTGCCGTGCGCTTCTGCACGTATCACCTACAAATTAGAGTAGAGTGCAGGGCAAAGTGCGTTCCCGAGAAGGGCGTGTCCTGACCCTGATCCGTTTCGGAGCGAAATCTACAGTACGAGGCGCTGATAAATAACGGCGGTAAACCGCAGGATGGTGGCGAGGAACCAAAAGAGAACAGGAAAAGCAACAATTCTATCTGGTGCACAGTGTGGCCAAAAGTTTGTGGACGCCTGAACATAACATTTTTTTTTTGTTTGCTCTTATAATGACCTCCACTCTTCTGGGTAGATGTTCCAGATCTTGTAAAGATTTGTGCTCATTCAGAAGTAACAGTTACTTACTTTTAACTATACAATATAAATTTCACTGTTTGCCCAAAAGTATTGGGACACCCGCCTTTTCCAGCTGTATGTATTTCTCTCTAGGGCTGTTCCTACAAAGTTAGAGGCACACAGTAAGTACGTATCGGACGTCCCCCGAGGCGGTAGCGAGCACTTTTTCCGCTGGTTTGTACTAGCAGACCCAAACCTGTTCCAGCAGGTCCATGCCTCTGAGCACAACACCGGCTCTATGAAGATCTGCTTTTCATACGCTGTATGTTACATAAGAGTGAAAGATCATGCAACAGATCTCTAACTGCACCCCAGGCCTCCTCACCAGACCTCACCGAGATGTCTATTATTTCTGGCCTGGACTCAGGGTTTAAATGGAGCCAATGTTTGAGAAATGTTTGAGAGTGTAATATTCGCATAAATGATTAAACGAAGCTTTTTCTCTTCCTGATCCATACATCATTCTGAGCGCGACTTTATTTAGGAAAGGGGTTTAAAAGATTAACTGATGCTATTCTAAGTGGTGGCATTTAGTGCCTAAGTGCCAGAGTTCACCTCGGTGTGGTTCACAGTCAGGCGACAGGACGTGGCAGCGTGTCCTCTGTGCTCTAACTACTGTACAGGGTTTCTGCAGGTTTCAAATTTAAGACCTTTTTAGCTTTAAGAATGAAATTCAAGACCATCAAAAACACACGCGCAAAAACGTTCAGCGTTTATTTATTGTTCAAGCATGAACTTGCACTCCTTCCCTCTAGCTGGAAATCATTTAAATCTGTAGAACAATTCGAGAGAGATTCGCGCCAGTAACAGGAAGCTGATTGGTTGTCGTGAATTATATACAGACTAGCGAAAGAAAGAACTACAACAACCACGGAAATCCCATTAAATCGCATTTCAATGAGCGTTAGAATCAGCGTTACATGGACGTCGGTAAAGTAAGACCCGTTTAAAACCCAAAACAGCGAGTGTAACTTTTAAAGGCGTTAAATTGAGATTTTTAAGACCCTGCGGAAACCTGCTGCTGGATGTGGTGCTGCGTCTAACACCTTGTTTAGATGTTCTGCAAATCTAACCGAGATTGCGAATTTACTGCCGCACAAAATGAAGAGTGAGGAGTCTTCCTCAAGGCTGAAGGGCAGAGTGTATTTCACAGCCGACCTCGCAGCGAGATGAAACCTTCAGCGGCGGATTTACGGGTCTGTTACGTGAGCGCCGAACAGGGACAGAACAGGGACAGGTTGATGTTTAAAGACTGAAGGATGTGGACGCAGGCAGGACAAGGATCTCCAGTGTCTTTGCGGTGAAGAAGGCAGCATTTACAGGGCCGTCTCCTGACCCTAATATACTTCTTATTTTTTAGACGCACATATCAGGTTTCAGATGATACAGAAGAGTAACACGGCCTAGTGTACGTGACCGAACGTCCACTCGAGGACGCTTGATTTGAGGCCAGGAATCAGTCCGGACGCCACGCCGATACAAAAACACACCTGCTGATATCATTGATTTTGCTGTTTGAAAACCAGCTCTTGCGATATCTGTGAGTCAATCGATCGATAAATAAATAAAGATCTACCACCTGGCTGTCTAAGACATAGATGTCAATCAAGTGTGCTCATTAGAATATTAGGCCACACCCACACCATTGCATTTCGCTCGGCTTGTCCGCCAATTTTTTGTTTGCACGAGGACCGTTTCCAAATCTACTCTGCCACACGATTACGAGGAAACGTGAAAGTAGGTCCACACGTCCGACCGTGACGTGTCACGAGAAAGACGTGCCGGTTTTACGTCGTGCAGTTTTTACGCTAAAGTGGATCCATTAAGGTAAATTAGCTGTTAATAAACCCTTTAATATCCCCCAGTTTGTACAGTTGAGTTCACTAAAATGCTACAGAGAACCGCTAATGGCTACAGGTGGCAACGGCGCATCTCTGAGGAGCAAAAGAATTCAATTAAACACAAAGTCACGTGAGGACACTGAAATGAGCCAACGGCGCGACTGGAAAACCGCTCTGCTCTCAGGAGGACAATGAGTGTAAATATTAATACGTAGACTGATGTCCTATCAGGGGGTGAATCCCAGGGATTGGCTGTGGATTCAGTGAAGGGGATGGTGAAGAAGGATTACATGCGTTCTATCATAAGAGAAGTTGCTAATTATTAGTATGTCGCAATATTAGTAAAGATCTCCTGCTATAGAGCTCTGATCTCAACCCTGCTGAACACCTTGGGGATAAATTCTTCACACTGACCGCACCCCAGGTCTCCTCATCAACATCAGTACCTGACTTTACTAACACCTTTGTGGCTGATGAACACAAATGTCCATGCTGCAGAATCTAGTGGAACGTCTTCCCAGAAGAGTGGACGGAATTATAAGAGGAAAATTGGGACTAAATGTGGAATGCGACGCTAAAAAAAAACACATACCGTACTTACGACCAGGTGTCCGCAAACTTTTGCCAATTTAGTGTATGATGCGCTTCGGACGTTACAGGAATCAGAAAACTGATCCGTGTAATTAAAGTTGATTTTCTAGCTGGACCTCTGGCATAAATTACAATCGGTATTCCACTTGTGGGAGAATTAGAATTGTCAGGGAAAAGCGAGCGTGATGCAGGCAGGAACGGTACAGTCAAAGAGAACCGAACAAGTTCCATCAGGCTAAATGTGAGGGGTGTGTGAGAATTGTGTTATTTAAACTAAATCGCTACCTAGGAGACGTGATTTGGGACTGCAGGACGTTTCTAAAAGCCTGTCCACTATGTACAGTAAGTTACTGTAATTTACTGGGAAAAAAAAAACCGCGCCACCAAAGTTTGAGCCAACACACGGCGGTAACCTTAGCGCTCCCCGTCGGGGGTAAAGCAAGTATTTGCGAAGAGACATTTCAGCGAACCGGTCGATTGTCTTTATTTTCTCTCTATCTGGCAGGTCTCTTTTGAATCTCTTCTTGTTTCGAGAGAATTGATGCTCTCGATGCTATTTTCCCACCGGCTTGTTCTCTGTGCCCTTTGTGCCCACTGTAGGGGGCAAACCAAGCCAGATCGCTTCCCATCTATCCAAAGTGCCAGAAGGCAACGAAAGCAAATCGTCCTGTTCGGTGCTAAAAGGAATGGAAACCCGAGCACAAGAATAACATTCAGCGCCTTGACCTTTCAGCCGCCGCGGGATAGCGCCAACCGGTGGGGGGTATACGGGTCTAATAAGTAAAATCGGCAAAGGATCCTGTGACGTACTGATATAAAAATGTCCATAGGGTAAAGATATTGTCTTTCGAGGTTATATATATCAAGAAGTATAATCAAATCGAATCGACATTCAGGCTAAATGTTGCAAAAAGCGATACTACAACGAAATACAAAAACAAAATCTTGACCCGTCAGTCACCGGAGCCGAGCTTTCGAATTATGGACTCTCGCTTTTCAATGAATTTGGTAGTCAAAAGAAACACACACTGGTAGGAAACTCATATCGACATGCTAATAAAGTGGCGTAGGAAAAGCAGACCACACGGCTTTGATTTGGCATTCCCGCCCTTTTCCATTCCCGATCACCCGTTTTAATATCGCTCTCCTTTACACGGCGGATCGAACCAAACTTCTGACGAGCAAGCGTTTCCCGAGTGTAGAGAAGAGGAAATAAACGTAGGATAAGAAACGTGTCAGGTAGGTCGCGTGAGATCAGGACTTTACCTACGCCTCGCTGGTTTGTAATCTGGCGTACCGGTGTGGATTTATACGCTGCTAGAGAACACTTTTGTACGTCGCTCTGGACACGGACGTCTGCTAAATGCCGCAGATGTAAATGTAAATGAATAAAAAACAAAGCAGCGAGTCGGAGATATGCAGATTTGCTTCTCTTTTTCAGATACCTCAAAATTCCCTATTCGGCTAATTTACCGTACTGCATCACGCGAAGTGGAATTCCATCGCCGTACCTCGCCTAACGTACAACCCTAGATTGTCAAAGCAGGATATTATTGTTTTTTTTGCGATACGCTCGAAACATTTGGGTTTGAGATTAATATGAGATCTGGATTTTCAAAGCAAACAACAACCCAGTAGAGGCTGCAGGTATAAATAACGGCGCTTATTTACGCTAAATGTTTTACGTTTACTGCTATTTTAGCGGCGCCCGTATCCAGAGCGACGTACGAGAGTGCTTTAAGGCTCTATTGATGAATAAATCCACACTTTTTCACTAGATTACAAACTTAAAATATTATCAGCCTAAGGCTCTGTTAAAACGACTTATAGCAAATGTATTTTGCATTTTTTTTTTAAATATTAACGGAGACGAAACAAAGCAGAAAAAGTGCTAATTGAAGTCTTTCGGCTTTTGCTCATGTAATGATCGGATCGTCTCCAGTCACAGGCTCTAAGTCGAGTCTTGATACGCAACGTTGATCGGCAGAAACAACAGTTCCTTCTGTTCCAAAACTTTCGAAACAATGCTATAGTTAGAAACGTTTTTACTTCTATCACTAAACTGATCGGTGCGTCTCTCGGAGCGGAAGATCTCCCGCTTACAGAGCTCTGACCTCAACCTTATTGAAGAACTTCGGGATGAATTTTTCACACTGATAACCCCCCCTAACCCCCCCCTAACCCCAACCCCCCACCCCTCAGCACCACCACCCCCCACCCCCGACCCCCTCGTTACACCTCCAGCAGTCTGTACCTGACTGCCTTGTGTGGCTGAAACATCACAACAGGCACACTGTTCAAAATCTGAAGAATGTTATACCAGTGTTATGAACAGGTGTTTCACAAACACTTCGGCGTGCATTGGCTTGTCGGCAGCAGGTTTGTTTGGTTAGCCGTTTTTTGGCGAACTCCCCGGTTTACTCCTGATGTAGGTGTGTGATGAAACGTTTGACTAAAGACCTTTCATTCAGCCTCTGGCTCATGACGATGACTCACAGATAACGACGTGCAGTCACATTGCTAGTGAGTCAATGACGAGACACTTTGCCAGTAATCCGATGTTACAACATCTATAGGCTCTGATAACACCAGCGGCACAAACAAAAATAACCAAACCAAACCATATTTATTGGGGATTAAAGTGTGTTCGAATAACAGCTCCAAATATTAACGTACAGAACAACCATGAGGCGTAAAAACACGTCGGGGCACAGCTTCAAGAGGAAGTTAATCATTTTCAAGTAACGGCACGTCCTGAACTGGTTTATACGATCGATGAATAAAAAAATCACGAATTACACTCTCTCTCTCTCTCATTCATAATCTCTCTCTCTGTCTTACACGTTACTGAGAAAAACGTAGTGTTACAGATACTCAGACGCCGGAGACTCCTTCCACACTCTGAAACCATTCACGCTCAGATTGATTGCGCCGATCAGCCGTCATACAAATCTTTCGGAAATGAGTTGCTATAGAAACGATGACGTATTAGAAGACGTGAGTTCGTACGGACACGTCGCTCAAAACTAATTCAACAGGACTGCGGTATTAACCGATGTAGCTACGGGGTGAAACGAACTCTATAAACTATAAACTTAAGATATCAAAGTCTAATTATAACGAACGAAACTATACATGATGCGGCCAAAAGTTTGCAGACACCTGACCATATATATATATATATAAATACACACTTCTGTCCTAATTTACTGTTATAATAACCTCCTTTAGATTTTAGAGTGTATTTGTGTAGATTCATTCAGACAGGTAATAAAGTCAGGTACTGACTGATGAAGGTGAAGGTGAGATGAGATGAAATCAGCAGGAAAAATTCACCCTAAAGGTTTTCAATAGGGTTTCTAGCTCTATAGCAGGTCTCCGAAGATCTGCTTCAACACATTTACAGTGTATCTTCATGGGGCAGGACTTTTTTTGGGGGAGTTTTGTAGTTCAAATGAAGGAAAAATTTCAATCCTGGTAAATCAGCGTATAAAAACGCTGCTCTGTGTGAAACACTTTCCATACACTAGCGTTAATAATGACCTTTACTCTGACCCCTAACAGTCCGATGTGCTTATCTAACTTCAACAATAACAAGATTATGAACAACACGCTGGACTCCCAACCGTTTACAAGCAAACACGGCATTTCATAAAGACGCCTTGATGGCTTTATTGATTGGTCGTTAACTCCTTAAACACATCAGCAGCCTTGATGTGATTACAGATCGCTGCTTTTTTCTCTAATTACTGATTAACGCCTTGAACTCATCACGAGTCGCATTCCTTACAGTCCAAATTACGCAACCTTTAAACTGTATAAATCCTACTCCATGGCACGTCGACAAAAGATAAGCGTCTTAGATTTACACGTGAAAAAAAGATGGGAACCGGGCCAAATTCGCCATCGAATAAACTGAAACGACTGATCTGGCAACCCTGGAGGACTTGACCTTCAGGGAAACCTGCACGGTTTGCAAATTCTTCCGCAAAGTTTCCCTATCAAAGTCGCCCCGATTTGATTCATCGTGCACACCGGTTTTACAGTAAGACGTGTGAGAACGTGTCTCCTGCAAAAAAACAAGAGTATTAATCCGTAACGTTCCTTGAAGCTGAAGTACCTGTGATATGTATCTTGCAGGTATATCCAGTATCATAATTGTGAATAAGCCTGAAGATACATAATTACCTTTTAGAGTACGTGCATACACAACTATACGCACCGTTCTACACAATACATACGACACGCAACCGTGCATACGCTATAGGACCAAAAGTATTGGGACGCCCGAGTTCTCTGTTCGTACGTGTGCCGTTTCTCAAAAACTGGACAGAACTTTGACCTATCGACTTGGAACGCTGACTGTATCCGTGATGCTGTTCTTTGCTGACTCGTGTGTACGTGTAAAGTGTGTAAAGTGATTGACACCACACCTGGATCTGGTGCGTTAGAGAAGATAAAGGTGCACTCGGGTTCATCTGGTGCTTATCCTTTAACCAGAAACCTGTGTGTGTGTGTGTGTGTGTGTGTGTGTGTGTGTGTGTGTGAGACACGATTACAACCTAACTATAACTGGTGGATGAGTGCAGTTTGGGCACGACTCTTAGCTCTACACCTGTTATCCACAGCATATTAAGTGACAGCTGAAAACTGACGTGGAAGTCAGAGGGCAGCTGGAGGATCTCCGCTTCCTCTGCTCTACCACACCTGACTCAAGTCTTCAGCTCTTCATGAGGGTAAAATGTACAGAAATACAGAAGCACTGGAGAAGTGTTTCACACGCCCTGAACTGTCTTCAGAAATGAATGAAGCTCATAGAAGATGATTCCCCCTGATGGAAGATGATGTAGATCACTGCTGGGGGTCTCAGTAAAAGGATATGTATGTGTATATATTTATATATATATAAAAACTCACCTCCACCATTCTTGTAGCAGAGGTAAGGGAACCTCCACACGTTCCCCAGTCCGACGGCGAAGCCCACGCAAGACATGATGAAGTCCATCTGCCTGGTCCATGTCTCTCTCTCAGGCTGGATGCGCTTCTTCTCGCCGCTGGCATCTATAAGAGTGCTGTTAGCGGCCTGGTGGTGGTTCCCGTTCACCACCACGCAGGTGTCCGACCCCAAGTCAATGGCACAGCCGTTCTCACCAAACACACTCTTCTCGCTTTTCTCCATCCTAAATACAAACGTACACACTCACTCAACACAATCAGACCTCGAGCCAGAAGGGAACCACAAATAAAAAATAATATCAGTCAATGCTTCTGGGATTTTGGAAATAATCCCCCAAAAAATCTCTTTGTTCCTTTTGTTTTTGTTTTTATTTGTATGGCTCGAGTCCTTTACTGGCACACAAAAAATGTCCTTCTGTTCTTCTTCTTGTCTGCATAAAAAACCTGTTAAAGGGTTAACAGGATCTGGTCCTCTGTCTTTCTTTAGAATATCCCTTATAATAAAGGCTTATTTCTGAAGATCAGGTCTTGTTATTTCAAATATATATTCATATTTCTTCTTCTTGTTTTTAATTAAAAAAATAAATAAGGCTCACTGATAGCCTTTTCGGGGGAGGAGATGTTTGTCCCAATATATATATATATTTATTTATATATATATATATATAATATTCTATAATTAAGGATTAAACGTGAGTAATAAAGACGCGGGTCGCGCGGAACGGAAAACAAAAAACGTCGGAAAAAATCAAGAGGAGAAAAAAAGGGCACCTTCAAAAACAATCCACGAAACACTTGAAGGTGAGTCTGAAGAATCGCATCGGCTCGTATCTCTCGAAGAGGAGGCGACTGTCGGGTCGGGAAAAAAACCAGAGAGAACGGAAACCGGGCGCTCACCAGCCGGTCAATGTACAGGAATTACATTCACCGATACACGGAGCAAATTCCCTGCCTGCGACTACACCATCATCTCCACTGCGCTCCTGAGATCCACCAGCGTGCACAAATAACAGGTGTAACGGTACCCTGTGTGCGTGTGTGTGTGTGTGTGTGTGTGTGTATGGGCGGTGCTGCCTGGTTCTTCTCGCTCCGTCTCCAGCGCTCTCTGTCCCCGTGTCCGCAGGCGCTCGGAGCGTTAAGTGCGCGCGTCACTCTGAGCTCCACCAACCCCCCTGCAGATCCTACAGACATCAGTGTGGAAGGCCAAAAGGAGCACAAACACGGCCAGATCTGCACCACTGCTACTGCTCAGTAGTACCACACATCAGTAGACAGGAGGTACTACTGCTCCGAGTTTTTATTCCTAGTTTCATTTTTTATTTCCCTTCGATCGACTTTTATAATACAAAATGCGTAAAGTTCAGCTGATATAAAATATAATACTACATAATATCTATCTATCTATCTATCTATCTATCTATCTATCTATCTATCTATCTATCTATCTATCTATTTATCTATCTTCTATCTATCTATCTATCTATCTATCTATCTATCTATCTATCTATCTATCTATCTGTGTCTGTCTGTTTGTCTGTCTGTCTGTCTGTCTATCTATCTATCTATCTATCTATCTATCTATCTATCTATCTATCTATCTATCTATCTATCTATCTTATTTATCTATTTGTCTATCTATCTATCTATCTATCTATCTATCTATCTATCTATCTATCTATCTATCTATCTATCTATCTTATTTATCTATTTGTCTATCTATCTATCTATCTATCTATCTATCTATCTATCTATCTATCTATCTATCTATCTATCTATCTGTCTGTCTGTCTGTCTGTCTTTATCTATCTATCTATCTATCTATCTATCTATCTATCTATCTATCTATCTATCTATCTATCTATCTATCTATCTATCTGTCTATCTATCTATCTATCTATCTATCTATCTGTGTCTGTCTGTCTGTCTGTCTGTCTGTCTGTCTGTATCTATCTATCTATCTATCTATCTATCTATCTATCTATCTATCTATCTATCTATCTGTCTGTCTGTCTGTCTGTCTGTCTGTCTGTCTATCTATCTATCTATCTATCTATCTATCTATCTAACACTGTTTATCTCTTCATCATCTCACATGTTAATGAATATTAGGCATCAAGTGAACAGTTGACGTGTTAGAAGCAGGAATAATGTGTGTCAGGATTTAAGAGAGTTGACAAATTGCGACGTCTAGACGACTGGGTCAGAGCATCTCCAAAACCGAAGCTCTTGAAGGCTGTTTCCGGTCTGCACTGGTCAGAATTTATTAAAAGTGCTCCAAGGAAGGAACAGTAGCTCAAAGTGCTGAAGAAGGTAATGCTGCTAATGTTTAGGACTGTTTTGGCAGCAAAAAAATGACAATATTAGGCAATATTAGGCAGGTGGCCATAATGTTATGCCACTCAGTGTATATATACACACACACACACACACACACACACACACACACACACACACACACACACCCAAGTGGTTTGCACAAGATAGTGTGCTTCTGCAAGGGTCCTGGTGATCTGTAAAGTGAGTGTACATGTTGAGCTCACGTAGCTCATTGGTTCGGGCCTAAACTGGTGTAACCTGAATCTGAAATTTGGTTATTAGAAAAATCAAATATTCTCTTGTGCAACACTGCATGATTTATTTCAGACGTATCCAAATAATCACACGTATTTGCGATACCATTTACAATGAACGATGCAAAGTGAACAGTAAATGTATAATTTAACTCTACTTCACACGTTAATCACTAAATGTGAATATTGTTATTGGTTTATAAGTTTCACAGTTTAGCTGCAGAGGCGGTTTTAAGACACAAAAACATTCTGCATCGTTAAACATGGGCGTTAACGTCTCCTTAAATCTTTTTTATGTTAATGTAGGGGCTGGGAGTGATTGAATCAACGTTAACAATGCGTCATGAAATTAAATACGATTACGTCACAGTGCCGACTGATCAGAATGTGTTGGTTCTCTGACCAGAACCCTGTAATTCAAATCACTGGTTCATATAAAATGTGCTCATTTGTTTCCATAGCAACAGCCCATTCACAGAGAACTGTGAGAAATGTCTAATGATATAACAAATTTATTATATATATGAAAATACCTTCAGATCGTATATATTTAACAGATATGGAAGGAGACTCAGAATTGTAAACAAAGGAACGTCTTCAAGAAAGAAACAATTTTTTATTTTTTATTTCTGAGAATAGAAAAGTGTTTTACAGCTGCTACGCTATGTACCATACGTGATAACAGGAACAAACCCAACTCGCAGATGGTCCACAAGAGAAAACGTAATAATAAATTCTAACATGTTCATTAATAAATGAAAAATTGTAATTGGCAATGTATTTATTTGTAAAATGAGTTTGTTAATAAAGTGCCTTTCTATAGTCTGCAGCCTTTCATTCAAATATTCAGGCTGGTATTTTGGACATTTTGCTCTCAGAGGAAAATTCTATCGCCAAAAGTTTGTGGACACCTGACCATAATACTGACGTGTTGTTTTTTTTTTTCACCAACCAGCACTATTCTGAGCAGCTGATGCATGAGGAAAATAAGAGAGAAGGTTGGATGGTGTGGAGATGGTGAAGCAGGAAGTGGACACAGCTGTATAAACACAGCTGTTTGCCCTCGCTGACATTTTTGATGACTAAAAAAACACCAATAACAGGTATTACACAATATCTCTGTACTTACAATACAAATGGAGTTTCCTGTTTTCATTTGTGTTATAGGAACTAAAAAAAAATCATTCTGTCACTACAAAGTGTGAAATCCTTTGCGTTAAAGATGGTTACAAAATATGGGCTTTGAGCTTTACATGAAACTGGCGCTGGAGACTCCAAAAAATGTTAAATAAAGTGTGATCTGAATACAGTCTGTTGGGTTTTATCATTCCTGCTTTTATCCTACATATGAATAGAAAAACAGCACAAGCCTCTTCAGTACAGAATTTATTTATAAACCAATTTTAACTATTATATTTACTTGTTCCTGAGTTATTGTGGTTTAGATTGAACTTATTAAATTTAGGTGACTACTGTGGCATGCAAAGACATATGTATATATACAGCTGCATCTCAATAAATTAGAATATCATTAAAAAGTTGATTTATTTTAGTAATTCAATACAAAAAGTGAAACTCGAATATAATATAGATTCATCACACACTGATATATTTCAAGTCTTTTAATTGTGATGATTTTCGCTCACATTTAACAAAAACCAATCTGTGGCATGGAGGAGATCAGACTGTAGCATGGAGGAGATCAGTCTGTGGCATGGAGGAGATCAGTCTGTGGCATGGAGGAGATCAGACTGTGGCATGGAGGAGATCAGACTGTGGCATGGAGGAGATCTGACTGTGGCATGGAAGTGATCAGTCTGTGGCATGGAGGTGATCAGTCTGTGGCATGGAGGAGATCAGACTGTGGCATGGAGGAGATCAGACTGTGGCATGGAAGTGATCAGTCTGTGGCATGGAGGAGATCAGTCTGTGGCATGGAGGAGATCAGTCTGTGGTATGGAGGTGATCAGTCTGTGGCATGGAGGAGATCAGACTGTAGCAGGGAGGAGATCAGTCTGTGGCATGGAGAAGATCAGACTGTAGCAGGGAGGAGATCAGTCTGTGGCATGGAGAAGATCAGACTGTAGCATGGAGGAGATTAGTCTGTGGCATAAAGGAGATCAGACTGTAGCATGGAGGTGATCAGTCTGTGGAACTGCTGAGGTGGTTTGGAAGCTAAGGTTTTTTTGACAGTGGCGTTCAGCTCATCCATAAAGCTGTTCAGCAGAAGAAAGCATGCAGTGCTCCAAAGCTTCCTGGCAGCTCGACACGAGGAATGAGTCAGTTGTAGCCCATGGAGACGTCTGTGTGCGGAGGCTCTTGAAGCACTGACTCCAGCTGCAGTCCAATCTTCGTGAATCTCCACATATTCTTGAATGTGCTTCGTTTAATCTTTTTCTACCACATCTTTTCCTTCCATTCAACCTCCCATGAATGTGCTTGGATCCAGCAGTCTGTGAACAGCAGCTTCTTTAGCGATGACCTTTAGTGTCTCACTCTCCATGCACAGGGGGTCAATGATCGTCTTCTGGAAAACTGTCAAGTCAGCAGTTTTCCCCCATGATTGTGGAGCCTGAACCAGACTGAGACACCATTTAAAGACTCAGGAAACCGTTGCAGGTGTTTGGAATTAATGAGCTGATTAGAGTGAGACACCACGAGACTCCAATATTCAACTTTTTCACAATATTCTCATTTTCTCTCATTTTCAGGTTTTTTATCAGCTGTAAGCCAAAATCATCAAAATTTAAAGAAATAAACACTTGAAATATATCAGTCTGTGTATATACGAGTTTGACTTTTAGTATTGAATTACTAAAATAAATAGTATTAAATAAATAAAAACTTTTTAGTGATATTGTAATTTATTGAGACGCCCCTGTATAAATATATAATAGTAGGTTCTGTTTTTCACCACTGTGTCAAAACAGCTTTCTGCCAATCACTTGTAAATGTCATGTTCTGATCCTCATGTTACTGTATGTTGCTGATTTTAGTCTCGAGGTGTCGGATCAGTACTATTCGCTCTAACCACCAAGTAATACGTTGCGTCCTGTGGCTCTGTTACCAGATCTGTGGAACGTGCTGAACCCCAGTCAGCCATAAATATTCATTTTAATGTGCCTCTGACTCACAGGTCATGTGTAACACATTCACCGAGTACGTGTCCTGAATCCGACGCAGTGCTTCACTGTAGTCTATAAAAAGACCTTCTCACTGGCAACTTTTGCAACTGTATTCTAAATGTATATATATATATAAAGGTCATTCTAGGTCATTTTATTTTCCTCTGTTGAGGGAGTTTAAAAGACCGTATATATTGGTTGTATGTACAGTAGCCTGTCAGTAAATGGCATTTTCAGTGATGGACACTTACAAGGACGAAGGTTGGCTGAAGAACATTGGTGTGACTGTTAATCGAAAATAAAATTATACATACAAGGTAAATATAAAATCTTTTGTACATGTATTGTGCCATACATACATCTTGCACTAATTTCCAATTTTCATTTTAATTTACAGACTTTTATATACATATATATATATATATATATATATATATATACTAGCCGTATATAGGATATAGAAGTATATACATGTATATATCCTACTGTACTTATTGAAATTTCTCTATCTGTCTGTCTGTCTGTCTGTCTGTCTGTCTGTCTGTCTGTCTGTAGATAACTAACTGACTATATACTCATATTGCCCAAAATTGTGGCTTGAACCCTGGCGTTTTAAACTGATGGTAAGACTATAACTAAATAAACACTACTACATTTTATATTGACTTTTCTTTTTACGGAAATGGATCCAGTTTGGATTACTTTCACAGGAGTGGCAGCGTTTATCTAAGATCGAACTTCCAAAAAACACCACAGAAATTGGACAGCATTCGAATCCGAATCCGGGACAAATGAATGACACCATGAAGCAACGCGATGATCACATCAACCTCACACACAAACATGGCAGAGATTTATAACTCCTGTTCCACTGAGAACCAGATGTCCAGATGCTCCGAGTAATGAAAGTGAAACTCCATTCAACAATCCACGGATTATTAAGTAAATATACATGGACTTTAGTCTATATTTTACTCGTGCATAACGTCCTCGTACTGTCCAGGCCCGAGAGAACAACCAGCAGAGATCAAATCCATATGTGCAGCTATAAACTGTAGGCATGCTGGAATTGACCTATGGGAGGGTTATACAGTGAAGGGGAGGACTGATGGAAAATGTTTAGCAGGAGACTGAAATCTTACCTCTTTGTACAAGTCTTGAATTCACACAATCTTTAACCTTCTTTCTCTCAATCTCTCTCTCTCTCTCTCTTTCTCTCTCTCTCTCTCTCTCTCTCTCTCTCTCTCCTTCTCTCCATCTCTCTCCATCTCTGTATGTCTCTAACACACACAACACTATAAATAAGTTATTCAGTGCAGTATCAAACAAAGCAACATATGAAATTGAACCTATGGCGACTTGAAACACTGTTCATTGAAGTATAAAAAGATAAAAGGTAATAGAAATAATAATTATAAGGTTTAAGCAACAAGGCTGAAACAAAAAAAACCCTGTAGTGCAAAAAAAAAAAAAAAAAAAAAATTCTTCAATAAATTGTAAATTGTGCAAGAGGTGTAAAAAGTACCTGAAAATAAATTTGAGTAAAAGCTGACTGTGAAATAAGCATTCGTTAGACAAATACAAATTCAGAGCTGACTGTGATTCGATGCACGTCTCAGTTTCAGAGTTTTTTTATTTAACTTCAACAAAAGCTGGTTGGTTGAAGGCAATATCGCCTCTTCTTCAAAATAAAAAGGCCACAGCAGATAAAACCGGGGTGCAAAATGTAATTAGTAATGTTCATCGTCAATTAAAATATAGTGGAGTAAAAAGTACATCACAAATGTAGTTGAGTAGACAGAAAAGTTGCTTATAACCTCAATTGATTAAAAATGAATTAATTTGATTGGCGCGAAAACGACACGCTTTAGACTATAAATGATGATCTAACGTCATCTCCTCAACATCTTCTCTACCACGGTACTGTGAGAAGAAATGAATAAAACTACGCCACGGCACACATTCGTTTGCACCATCTTGTGGCACTTGAGTATACAGTGGTGTGAAAAATTGTCCTGATTTTTCACACCACTGTACATGCGAACTGATAAAGGTTTTGTTGTTAATTGGTTCAGGTCACGTGACCCAGGTTCATTAGAAAGTGATTGCAGTGTTTTCCCATGCGGTCAGTTGATTGAGGAAGGTTCGCTTTCTTTCTTGGGCCTTGGAGAACCTTCGCCTTGCAAGTTATTGCACTTTTTTTATGTTTGGTATGGATATTAGATTAGATTGGATTAAACTTTATTGTCATTGTGCAGGGTACATGTACAGAGCCAATGAAGTGCAGTTAGCATCTAACCAGAAGTGCATAAGTGGCTTATTTACAATAAATAACAGTAGATAAATGGTGTATGAGGTTCTTATATACAGGCATGATGGTGATTAATGTACAGAAGGTGCAGTAGATAATAATATATAATAATATACAATATACTGTAAAAAGATTATACATAGATATCAGAAGATAATATACTCAGATGACATGATATAGTTATGTACAAGTGTAAATGTACAGTGTGTATTCAAATTATATATGATTTGGAATTTACAAGTTTGATTTCAAACCAAAGAAATAAAGTTATGAAAATAACACACAACAATTAAAAGCCTCAATTATATATATATATATATATATATATACACACACACACACACACACACACACACACACACACACACACACACACACACACACACACAGTACAGTATATATATACAGATATAGATATAGAGACAAAAGTTTATGGACACCTGACCATCAGAATAGCATGTGCTCTTTGAATTCCAGATTTACTCCCCATTTTCGGCTATAACAACATCCAAACATCCGTTTTTAGATTTTAGATTAGATGTAGATGAGGTGAGGAGGTCTGGGGGTGCTCAGTAGAGTTTAATAGGGTTTATAGCAGGAGATCTTCCACTCCAACCCATGTGAAGCAGATCTTCCTGGAGCTGGCTTTGTGCACTGGGGCAGTGTCCTGCTGGAACGGGTTTGGCAAGAACCACACATGCTTGGAAAAGTCAGGTGTCCCAATACTTTTGTCAATATACTGTATAAATAAATAGATACAAACAAATAAATAGATAGATAGATAGATAGATAGATAGATAGATAGATAGATAGATAGATAGATAGATAGATAGATAGATAGATAGATAGATTGATTGATTGATTGATTGATTGATTGATTTGTACTGACCTGTCTGTAAATAAGTCTTTACTGCTGGAAAAAAAAAACTGGATATGAGATTTATCGAATTTTAATTTATTTTAATACTTTAATTTATTTAATACTAATATTTTAATTCAAATAATAAAAAAAGTAACAATAAGAACATCTGGTGAAAACATGTCTAGACGACTTTTTTCACTCATCTCTAAACTTTTTCTCCCAAGGTTTAAATAGTGGAGAAATGCATTACTGATGAGTTGAAGAACTACGGCAACATAAGAACTCAAACTCCTAAGAATGTGTAACTGATTATTTCCACATTAACAGAACATCTACATATAGTTCCTGTTCCACTTATACCACAGCAATTGGTCAACAATCGTGATTTTCTTCTTGTTAATGTAAGAAAGACATATTTTTGGTATGTTTTTATAGTTTAACTGTTAATGAGTGTCCAGGAATCAGGTTTTTTTAACCGCTGTAACAGCTAGAAATGCCATTTTATTGGCCTGACCAGTTTAAATACCAGGTACACTACCTGCACAAAAGATAAAACCATCATTCTTTTTGAACATTTCCCATTTCCCATTCCACATTTAGTCTCCAAATGCTCTTAAAATATCCTCCACTCTTATAGGAAGATGTTTCAGTGGAGAGTTTGTGGAGATTTGTGCACATTCTGCCACGTCTATCGTGGAACAACCTGCCCAGTCACCGGACCTAAATCCTATTGAACTGCTCTGGGATGAACAACAGTAGTGAAGAACATCTTTGGAGATTTTTACAAGAGGCACAGCAAAGTGTCAGGATGCTGAGAGCGTGTTAAGCTGTTCTTCATGCTGAGGGAGGATTTTCCAAGACATTTATAGATTTGCTTTGTCGTTACATGACCGAGTTTGTTGCATGAAAGCAAAAGGAACATGTCTCTAAAACACCATTAAAGACTCCACACTTTTTACAAGCTCTGTAGATTTATACATAAGCGGCTTTGTTTGTAAAACCTTTATTACCCCCGGTTTTATTAGCTGACAATAAAGATAAACTAACAACATTAAACAAGCTGAAGGACTCGTTTTTTCAGACTCACTGCTCAGGGCCATGTTCATACTCCAAGCTGGGTTTTTTTTTGCAAGCCTGTACAGTGTGAAGGAGCTCTTAAGGTTGAGTCTATATCCAAAATGCACTTTTGCCACATAGAAGGCCATGTGCTCGAGCCGCTATATGCCTGGAATGCTATTGCTGATGTAATCTGCCATTTTGGCCTCACACCAGACGAGAGCCGCCTGTACTTTGCTTCAATGTTTCCGTCTCCAAGTTTAGGCTGGAGGAGTTCTCGTGACTTCACAGCTGCCTTGCTATGGTTAGCCAACTTCTTTTTTTTTTTTTTTTTTTGCATCGCACACGGCTTGTTGTCCGTCCAGCTCAGTGACCTGCCAAGTCAATATGCAGGACGATTGAATTTTTTTGAGCGAAAGGAACGTTCAATCTGCACGAGGTAAACAATAAGCTGGTATTGTCCTGCAGCTCAAGATGGAGGTTATGACATCAGTTTATCAAATTATCCGTGTCGGTTTGACAGACATAACGTGTGCACGGTGCAGATGTCACCATAAATAATGTAAACGACTTTCTATTTCAGCGTCTGTCACTGGTGTGTGTGTCTGCATTTAGCAGTTGTGGGGGCAAAGGTTAAACAGGTTTAAGGTTTGTGATTACTTTTTTTTTTTACTTTCAATGTAAAATAACCTCAATGACCCCGTTCTTACGCTACAGATTTATAACTGATTTCCAAGCACAGCTACCATAAACTTTACTAGAGAATTACTTTGCACATTAACCTCAATGCCGTTATCCAGTCAGCCAATCACGTGGCAGGAGAACAATGCTGTCATATACAGTCATATACAAGCCAACCTTCAAACAGCGGGAACGTTAAGCGGAGGTGGAAAGAAAAATAAAATATTTTACTCCGGTATGATTTACTGTTACTTCAATTAAATTTTACTGAAGTATAAGTTACCTTTCTAAAAATCTAAAAGTCAAATTGTGAAAAAATTCAGTCAAATTCATCGTTACATTTTTTTAAACAGGGGAAATTAGTGAAGTTGAATAAGGACAATAAACATTTCAAACTATTTGATTTTGATTGAAGAAAAAAACCAGCAAATTCAAGTGCAAAACCACAAAAAAAACCCACTAAAGTCCACAACTTGAGTCTAATGTGAGTTCTGCACTTTCACAAAATGTCTCCTTTTCTAATGAGAGAAATCGCAAATGAAAAATCAGAACGTAGAAAGTGAGCGAACAACTTTCAAAACGTTTCGGTCTTTACTTGTTCTCCTGCACGTCAACCAATCAGCAATCAGTAGTTTCGGGGGCGCGACCCCCCCCCCCCCCCCTTATAAATTTTTTTTACTCACCAATGGATATGATTTAAAATGTAGTTAATTACAACCCTTCAAACAAATCGTAAGTAAAACTACAGATTTTTATAGAAAGTTTACAAACAAACCTGCTCAATTACTCGTCAAGTGTTGTCGATGAGAGATGACTGAGGAAAATGGATGAAAAGGGAAGCAACACTAACTCAAATAACCACTCTGTATAACTGCGCTGAGCAGAAAAGCATGCACGTCCAATCTCGATTCGGATGTGTAGCAGGAGCTGAAAACCTCATCGGATTCTGCATTTCTCAGCCAAGAACAAGAATCTGAGGCAGGGATCCTAAGAAAAAGCATTGCCACCCCATCTGCCACCCCAGCACTGGCATCCCAATTTATAAAATATAAATTATTCCCTCAACCGATTTACAGCAGCAGCGCTTCAATGCAATGACAAAAAAAAAAAACATATACCTGTAAATAATGACAAGAAATCTTGTGCACATAAATTCTTTATTTAATGATTAGAGACTGAATATGTACATCATTCCTTAAATCATCAAGAACTTGCCACCCCTCATATTTCTCATGCCACCCCTTTGCCCACCCCCCCATACATAATTTTCTAGATCCACCCCTGATCTGAGGACACCTTTAATACAGGGTCTACAAAACCAGACAGATTTGGAAAAAACATGTTTTTCTCCTTTACTGAATCTTCAGCTGTTTAGTTGTTGGTGATCCAGTGCCCAGTGTGTCTTCAAAATCCTTATCCTGATCTGATTTTTTTTCTTGATCGTTCGCCTCATACAATAAAATAGGTTTGTTGGAACATAGACTTCCTGTCAGCTGTGGTGCATCTTCTCTGAATGATCTCATCAACAAGATGAAGTGTACCACATAGGTGTTGGTCTGAGCTCTATTAGCAAGGCATTCAAGATCTTCCACACATTTCCAACCCATGGAAAGCCGCTCTTCATTGTAATTGTGATGCTGGAACTTGTTTGGGTCTCCTGGAAAATCTCTTATTAGCAGAACATCCAAAGATGTTCAATACAATTTTGTTCCACATGACAATCTCCACAAACACTTCAAAATCTACTGTAAATGTGGAACGGGACGTTCAAAAAGAAGCACAGGACAATCTTATGGTCGGGTGTCCACAAACATTTGGTCGTGTTGTGAACTTAAAACCAAACCAAGAGATAAAAAAGACCAGAGACCACGCTGGAGATCAAATTTGTCATCTCAAATCTTCTGTTCTAAAGTGAAACCTGAAATGTCTTGCCTTCCTTTTCTAAAAATGGTTTGTGTGTGTGTGTGTGTGTGTGTGTGTGTGTGTGTGTGTGTGTGTGTGTGTGTGTGTGTGTGTGTGACTGACTCATCATGTGTGTGTGTAACAGTTTGCAGTGACTGCATGTGGCACTGAAAGCTGATTCTACTCCTCAGGCATGGACCTCAGAGCAGAAGGTGGCATCAAGGATCATCCGTATCTTTTTCCGGATCCCAAAGTAACAAAACCCTAAATAATCAGAACCCTGCGTAATCAGAACCCTGAGTAATCAGAACCCTGAGTAATCAGAACTCTGAGTAATCAGAACCCTGAGTAACCCATGAGGTTCCCAAAACTGGTGTCTCTGGGGTGACTCGAGCGAGAGGAACCCATGGTCTCTCCTTTCATTTTTGTTTGCTATTCAGACTATGATTTTTGTTTTTACGTCATCAATAAAAACAGATGACGTCTGTTAGTTCCTCATCATCGTGGCGTGCGTCTGACTCGGTAAAAAGAACAGAGGTCAAGAAAACAAGGACAAAAAAAACAAAGTGCTGAATTTAGTGATGTTATAAATACGATACTGAACCTCTGGGAGCCATAAAGTAACATTTTTAATGACAATCTGGATCTGAATCATGAAGCGCTGAAGACCTGTCAGGCTTTTTTGTGCTGAAGGTCAGGGACACTGTGCAGCGGTGGACGACTTTAAGATAGTAATTGCTCAACTTCGACGTTTCAGACCATGGTGTGAGGAAAAAGATCATGTCATTTACAGTATAGTCCACATCTTTTTCCAGTTTTAGATTCTAAATAGTTTATTTGATTGTTTAAAACCTCTAGATTTTTACAGCTAACTATTATTTACTGGCTCTCAGCTGTGTGTTTTTCAGCACAAGTAAAGAGTTTGACGTTAAACGCTGCTTCCATCTAGTGGCGGCAATTGTGTACTGCATGTAATTGATATAAATATATATATAGATGAGCATAAGAGTTTTCTTTCCTACACATTAACAATACTAATGTTATGACTGATACTGTACATTACACATACAGCTGTTTTGGAGAAGAGTGACAGCTGTTAATTTTCTCAATTCTTCCACTCCTTCTGGTGTGTTGAGGAAAACAATTGATCTAAAAAGTAACATAAAATACCATAAATAATAACTTAATTGTGTTTCCTGAGATCATACTTTAGGACACTGACACTTCAGGACAATTAAATAAATTACCTATTTTGATTGACTTCCTCTTGAAACTAAAACACCACAGGATGTGAGGCACTGAATCTCAGGACCACTTTGCAAAATTGCATAAAATCCTTTAACAAATGAACATTGTCAACATTGTGATTGTGGAACAACACATTTTAATGTAGAGATGAATTTTGCACATCAGAAGCTAATAAATATATTTTATTTAAACCAAAAGTCTTCTCTTCTTCTTCTTCTTTCGGCTGCTCCCATTAGCGGTCGCCACAGCGGATCATCAGTCTCCATACCACCCTGTCCTCTACATCTGCCTCTTTTACACCAACTACCTGCATGTCTTCCCTCACCACATCCATGAACCTCCTCCTTGGCCTTCCTCTTTTCCTCCTACCTGGTGGCTCCATCCTCAGCATTCTTCTACCAATATAATTCATGTCCCTCCTCTGCACATGTCCAAACCATCTCAATCTCGCCTCCCTCACCTTGTCACCAAAACATCCTACATGCGCTGTCCCTCTAATAAACTCATTTCTAATCCTGTCCATCGTCGTCACTCCCAACGAAAACCTCAACATCTTCAGCTCTGCTACCTCCAGCTCCACCTCCTGTCTTTTACTCAATGCCACTGTCTCTAATCCATACAACATCTCAGGTCTCACCACAGTCCTATAAACTTTCCCTTTCATTTTTGCAGATACTCTTCTATCACAAATCACTCCTGCTATCACTCTTCTCCACCCACTCCACCCTGCCTGCACTCTTTTCTTCACTTCTCTAACACACTCACCATTACTTTGCACTGTTGACCCCAGGTACCTGAATTCCTCCACCTTCTCCAGCTCTTCTCCCTGCAACCGCACAACTCCACTGCCCTCCCTCTCATTCACACACATGTATTCTGTCTTACTCCTACTGACTCTCATTCCCCTTCTCCCAGCACATATCTCCACCTCTCCAGGCTCTTCTCAACCTGCTCCCTACTCTCACAACAAATCACAATATCATCCGCAAACATCATAGTCCAGGGAGACTCCTGTCTGACCTCGTCCGTCAACCTGTCCATCACCACTGCAAACAGGAAAGGGCTCAGGGCCGATCCTTGATGCAGTCCAACCATCACCCTGGACCAGTCTGTCGTACCTACTGCACACTTCACTGCCGTCACACTGTCCTCATACATGTCCTGCACCACCCTCACATACTTCTCTGACACAACAGACTTCCTCATACAATACCACAACTCCTCTCTTGGCACCCTGTCATACGCCTTCTCTAAATCCACAAATACACAATGCAATTCCTTCTGTCCTTCTCTATACTTCTCCATCAACATTCTTAAAGCAAATAAGGCATCTGTGGTGCTCTTCCTCGGCATGAAACCATACTGTTGCTCACAGATGGTCACCTCTTCTCTCAGCCTGGCTTCCACTACTCTTTCCCATAACTTCATGGTGTGACTGATCAACTTAATTCCCCTGTAGTTACTGCAAGACTGCACATCTCCTTTATGCTTAAAGATCGGTACCAGCACACTCCTTCTCCATTCCTCAGGCATCTTCTCACCTTCCAAAATCCTGTTAAACAATCTGGTCAAAAACTCCACTGCCATCTCTCCTAAACATCTCCACGCTTCTACCGGTATGTCATCTGGTCCAACCGACTTTCCACTCTTCATCCTCTTAATCGCTGCTCTCACTTCCTCCTTACTAATCCTATCCACTTCCTGCTTCACCAACTCCACATCATCCAACCTTCTCTCTTTCTGATTTTCCTCACTCATCAGCTGCTCAAAATACTCCCTCCACCGTCTCAACACACTCTCCTCACTAGTCAACACATTT
>JBCEWE010000132.1:237500-300000 GCA_039877035.1 Silurus lanzhouensis
AAGTAAGGCAGATGTGTGTCGACCTTCATAAGTCAGGCAATGGCTACAAGAAAATAGCCACTCGCCTTAACTTGCCGGTATCTACAGTCAGAGGAATCATTAAGAAGTTTAAAACAACTGGAACAGTGACAAACAAGGCTGGAAGAGGTCCCAAGTTTATCTTGCCACAACGCACAGTGAGGAGGATGGTAAGAGAAGTAAAAAAATTTCCCAAGCTCACCGTCACAGAATTGCATCAAAGAGTGGCATCTTGGGGTCACAGAGTCTCCAAAACAACCATCAGACGCTCTCTACATGCCAACAAGCTGTTTGGGAGGCATGCAAGGAAAAAGCCTTTTCTCACTAACACTCACAAACGTAAACGTCTGGAGTTTGCTAAGCGGTACTGGGACTTCAACTGGGATCGTGTGCTTTGGTCAGATGAGACTAAGATTGAGCTTTTTGGCAACAAACACTCTAAGTGGGTCTGGCGTAAAACAAAAGATGAGTATGCCGAAAAGCACCTCATGCCCACCGTGAAGTATGGTGGAGGATCTGTGATGCTGTGGGCCTGTTTCTCTTCCAAAGGCCCTGGGAACCTTGTTAGGGTGCATGGCATTATGAACGCTTTGAAGTACCAGGATATTTTAAATAAAAACCTGATGGCCTCTGCCAGAAAGCTGAAGATGGGTCGTCATTGGGTCTTTCAGCAGGATAATGATCCAAAACATGTGGCAAAATCTACACAAAAGTGGTTCAGCAGTCACAAACTCAAGGTCCTCCCATGGCCATCTCAGTCCCCAGACCTCAACCCAATCGAAAACCTGTGGGGCGAGCTAAAGAGAAGAGTGCATAAGAGAGGACCCAGGACACTGGATGATCTAGAAAGATTGTGCAAAGAAGAATGGTCAAAAATCCCTCTCTCTGTGTTCTCCAATCTTGTGAAATGTTATAGGAGGAGATTAAGTGCTGTCTTGTTGGCAAAAGGAGGTTGTACAAAGTATTAACATCAGGGGTGCCAATAATTGTGGCACACATGATTTCCAATTTTTTTTTTTTTTCTAAATGTGTGATTTTTTTTACCACCAAAGTAATGTACTTAAATGAAAGGTTGGATTTTTCTCTTTTTTTGCATTTGGGTTCTATGTTGTTTAAAAAAAAAAGGAGAATTTTTTGAAGTCCACGACCACATCTTAAACAGGGGTGCCAATAATTGTGGAGGGCACAGTGAGGAAAATAAGTATTTGAACATTTTGAGGGGTCTGAAATTGTCATCGTAGGCAAATGTCCACTGTGAGAGACATAATCTAAAAAAAAAATCCAGAAATCACAATGTATGATTTTGTAACTATTTATTTGTATGAGTGTCATGTAACACTGACGTATCAACTGATGTATATTAATGCATATACACATTAAACAAATCAAACATAGTACCTTGTTCCCGTTCCAGCTAGGTGCTTCATTATCCCTTACTTTCCTTGAGAACCTTGTAAGATTTCAGAGCATTTTAGCGACATGGACAAGGAAAGTCATGTTTTGTTTAATGTGTATATGCATTAATATGTGGTTTAATCTATTTAACTGTGAAGAAGTGTTTTAATGTGTTGTTATCACTTATGTCATGTGATACGTCAGTGTTACATGACACTCACATCTGTGACATCATTAAGTGACATAAAAAGGGTTTCTTATAAATGGCCATTCGTGTTTATGGTTGTAAGAGCTGATTGTATTATTTGTTATCTGTTCTGTAGCTCTTACGGTGTTTCACTAAGAAAAGGTTTTTCATCAAGGAAAGGTAGATTTTGTGTTTCCCAAAAGAAAAGGCTGACGGCTGAACACAAAATAAAGGCTTTTTGAAACATCAGTACGCTTCACCATTGTCTGGCTGGGGGTTTGCTACAATTATCGGTAATACGAACTGTACACTAGAAACTTGTGGCTTGCGGGTGAATTTCTTAGACGTATCAGCTGTGTAACATCATCTGTCAGCTATTACATTAAATGTAATTTTTATCTCGTTCAGAATGGAATAGCATCCGAAATTTTTTTTCACAAAATGTCTCTCGAATTAGTAACGACTGAAACTGCAAGTGTACGCGTGTAGAAAGAATCAGTACAGTATCTCACCAAAAAAGTGAGTACACCCCTCACATTTATAACAGATATATAACTAACTAAGTCGAGTCCTTGTGCTGTGCGTCAGATGCAGAAGCTGCTTCTGAAGACGGCCTGTCCAAAAGCATGAATTACTGGAACCTTGTCCTGTGGTCTGATGAGAGAAAGATTAACTTGTTTGGCTCAGATGGTGTCCAGCATGTGTGGTGACACACTGGTGAGGAGCACAAAAAAAAACTGTCTTTCCTACAGTCAAGCATGGTGGTGGTAGCATCATGTTCTGGGGCTGCATGAGTGCTGCTGGTACTGAGGAGCTGAGGTTCCCTTTCAGGTTCCCTTTCCCTTTCACGCTTTGGGAACGTGCCTGAGTGTTCATGCTCTGAATAACGTGTGTAATCAGTCAAAAATTGGACGCTGGCCATCACCTATGAGGTGACGTCACGACCTGGAGTATAAAACGCATATGAGAGAAGCCAGCAGCAGCTTCTGTGTTTTCAGAAAGTGCTCTGTGTGTTTGTGTGACATTGTTTGTCATATTGTGTGTCTGTCAGAGAAAAAAATAAAAGCGGAGAAAATAATGAAAGCAAGCGGGAAAAATTAAGCACAGTTTTCGGCCGTGCGTTCCTCCTTGCCCCCGCTATATTACGGGGGGGGGGTTCGCACAGCTTGTTTGTTGCTTGCTTGGGTGCGGAGCAGGCGAGATCAGTTCTCGAAGAGGGAGCCAAATGTGTTCACTGTGCTCGCATGTCTTTGCGCTCGCTCCGCGCTTGTTCGGCTCTTTTCAATGAAATGGGTGCTTTAACTCCTTCCGGGTCTGGTCCCGCTCTCGCCGAGGCAGAGTGTCATGCCAGATCCTGGGGTTTACAGTTGGACCTTGCAGAGGGTTTCGTGACGGGTTTTTCCCCATCTACCACCTCACCTGCTCGGGTCTAGCGCTGCTAGCGATTCTTCCCCCTGCCGCGAGCGCATGCGGCTCCGCCTTTCTTCCTCCGAGGAGGGGGGGCGGGGCCGCGCGCTGCGATACGGAAGCCGAGGAGCCTTCGGAGGTTGCCAAGCTTCGATATAACTTGGCCGGCTCTAAGCAGGAAGTGCTTTCATCTAGTAAATTAGATGAGCGCTTTCTGACACCCGTGTTTCAACCTCCGCGTAGGGGTCTTTCATTTTTGGATGTGGGGGGGTGCCGTGGACAGCCATTTTGATGAGCTGCGCCGTACGGCAGATCTGGCTCTCAGAGCCACTAAGGAGACCGCTAGGGCCATTGGCCGGTCTATGGCTGCCCTGGTGTCTACAGAAAGGCACCTGTCCTGACACGGAACATTCTGGGGATCTGGCTGTGGAGGGGCGTGTCACTCCGCTTTTTCCGGTGCCCGCCCTGTCCCGGCCCCCTCAGGGACCTGGTCCGTTAACCCTGCCACCCCCAGTGCTTCAGGGCACGGCCAGCTCCAGCGAGCTCTCTCCTTGGTCTTCACCCGGCATCGCTGTGGTCCAGGAGATCTCGCCTCCCCTAGAGCCGTCTCAGGGTGCTGCCTGGGCTCTGGGCGTTCCAGAGGTCAGTCTCGAGAGGCTGATACACCTGAGACATTTTCTGGGAGCTCTGCCCTGTTTTCACTGGGTTCTTCCCACTCTGGTGGGATGACAGCAGGCTTTGGTCATGGAACAGGAAGTAGACACTCTCCTGAGGAAGGGGGCCATCGAGGTGGTCCCTCCATCAGAATGAGAGTCCGGGTTCTACAGCCGGTACTTTATAGTTCCCAAGAAGGACGGTGGGTTGCATCCTATTTTAGATTTACTTCAGCTGAACCGCTCTCTCATGCGACTCAGGTTCAAGGTTGCTGACCCTCAAGCAGGTCGTGCTTCAAGCCACGCAGGCCGACAATGAACAGAGTCGGTCTTTGTTTGTATTAGCTCTGTTGCAACAGAGAATTAAAACCGGAGCTTGGGTATGCGTGGAATCTCGATCAGGAAATAGGGAGATAAGACGAATCGCAGCATGTTTCCTGCTCGAGAATGGAAATCATCTCAAGGACAAAATGTCTGTACCACGAACATACAAATAACGAGCATCACCTCCTCGCACAGCGACGGACTGAGATTTTCCGAACAGAAAAAACAAACCGGAATGTTAAATTGTTGCACAGTAATGAAGGAGAGAACCGGGGCCAAGCTTGGATCCAGCACATTCTCCTTCACTTTTGAGATGGACATCTGGTTTTCCTCTACTTAATAATAATAATAATGTAGAGTTGTGCTTCACTACTGTTGCAGCTAGCGATGCATCCGGAAGATAAAGTGGAGATTAATTAACTTTAGCCGTTTTAGGCATATTTATTGAACTTCTGCTGACACATCAGTCTCACGGTCAGAGCAGATCACATACATACACAGAGAAGAACCATAACACACATGGGACAAACATTAACGCAAACGCGTTTCATTATAGTCAACACTTTAGTACCCCTAGTGGCTTACTCATATACACAACACAGAGGAACTATACCACATTATGTCACATACAACTGAGGACATCATAAACATATTTTAACACCCCCACTTGTACTCAGGTTGCCATATAACAACAACAAAAACAAAATAAATAAATAGAAGATATAATAAGTGTGGACCCTTGTCATACACATATTACTCTCCAAAAAGAACACCTGCAAACCTATTTAGTTTTAACTTAGTTACAGGTTTGGTCATTACATCAGCAATCATGTTATCAGTAGAACAATACATCAAAGTCACTCTTCCTTCATTCACAATAGACCTGATAAAGTGGTACTTTATGTCTATGTGTTTACATCTCCGTCTGTTTACAGGGTTTTTGGCAAGAGCAATTGTTCCCTGATTGTCCTCATGTACTACAGTTTGTGCATACTTGTAGTTATCTATACCTTCCAGTAAATGCTCTAGGTATAAACACTCTTGTATGGTCGAAGCAAGTGCCATATATTCTGCTTCGCACGTGGAAAGCGCCACAGTTGGCTGTTTTCTAGTCTTCCATGACACTAGAGAGCTGTTTTGGCTTAAACTCACACAGTATCCGGTAGTACTGCATCTATCACTGGTATCAGCTGCCCAGTCAGCATCACTGTAAGCATGTATACCTAAATTCTCACACTCATTTCTCCTAAAACTTAACCCTTTTTCAGCTGTCCCTTTGAGATACCGAAACACATGTTTCACAGTGACCCATTGTTCTTCTGTAGGTTCAGCAAAATACTGTGATAATCTGCTCACAATAAAACTCAAATCTGGTCTGGTACAAACAGTCAGGTATATCAGACTTCCCACAGCTTCTCTGTACATTTTTACATCTTTCATCTTTACTGCATTTTCAGTGTACTCTAATTTCTGTTCACATGGTGTTTCTCTGATCCTACAATCTTGCATATTAAAACGCTGTAGTATCTTGTTAGTGTATTTTTCCTGTGTCATTTTTATACACCCATCTGACAAATTAAAATCAATACCCAGAAAATGCTTCAGTTTACCCAGATCTTTCATTTTAAACTTTTCTGCGAGCATCTCTTTCACTTCTTTCAGTCTCTCTTGATTGCTCGCAGCAATAATTAAATCATCAACCCATGTAATTATGATCACTTTTCCTTCTTTTGAGTCTTTGGCATAAACACAGTGGTCGGCTGGATTTTGTGTGAATCCATTCTCAGAAAGACAATCGTGCAAAATCCTATTCCAGTTTCGCCCGGATTGTTTCAAACCGTAAAGTGATTTCTCTAGTTTGTAAACTATACCCTCTTTCTCTTGGTAGCCCTCTGGTGGATTGATGTAGATCTCATAGTCTATGGGAGCATGCAAGTATGCAGTTTTTACGTCCATTTGATGCAGGAGTAAATTTTCTTGTGCAGCTTTCTGTAGCACCACCCTCACACTTGTCAAGTCCGCAGTGGGCGAAAATGTCTCTCCATAGTCTATTCCCATTCTCTGGTTGTAACCTTTGGCCACAAACCTGGCTTTGTGTTTGTCTTTTCCATCTACATCAGTCTTTATAGAGTAG
The DNA here is from genome assembly GCA_039877035.1 of Silurus lanzhouensis. Classification (NCBI taxonomy): domain Eukaryota; kingdom Metazoa; phylum Chordata; class Actinopteri; order Siluriformes; family Siluridae; genus Silurus; species Silurus lanzhouensis. The sequence continues at coordinate 243,619 of JBCEWE010000132.1, forward strand.
ACCCATCTACCCCCACTGTTTTCTTGCCCTTTGGCAGTGTTGTCGGGGTAAATGTTTTGTTCTCGTTTAGAGACTGGATTTCTTCGTCCATGGCTTTTATCCATTCTTTTGAATTAGTTGACCTCATTGCTTCCTCAAAAGTCTGTGGAATGCCACACACCGCTCTGCAGCAATAATCTATTGTGATATTCACCTCATCATTATCACTGTCTTCAGTCACGAAGTCATCCAAGTAACTCGGTGTTTTTCTCTCTCTGGTCGGATACCTTCTACTCTCGGGTTCACCATTTGTCACATTTTGTGAATGATTGCGGTCTCTTGATCTGGTTGCTTCACTTAGACTATCACTATCTGTACTTCTACTTTGTGTAGTCTCACCAGTCTTGGGTTTTACTCCGACATAAACATCACTTAGATCTTGCTCACCCGTCTGTGTCTGTTTTTCCGCAGCCGCTTTACTCACAAATTTTACTAGTCTGTGTTTTTGTACTTTGTTTGTATCTGGATGATACACCAAATACGCTGGGCTGTTCTTGTCGTAGCCTACAAAACGTCCTTGGTCACATCTGGAATCAAATTTTCCTTTTTCCTGTTTGTATGTGTAGCATACAGATCCAAACTTTTGCATTTTTGACACATTAGGCTTCTTGTCTGTTATCGACTCATAAGGAGTCTGTCCCGTACGCTTGTTAAAACACCTGTTGCGTACCACTGCTGATGTTTGTATTGCGTAGTGCCATAGTTGCTTTGGTAATTCACTTTCAACTAGCATGCACCTTCCCATCTCAAAAAGAGTACGCCAATTCCTCTCTGCAGTTCCGTTTTGGTGTGGGGAATACGGAGCTGACGTTTCATGTCTGATTTTGTTTTTCCTCAACAATGCTTGAAAGTCATTGCACGTAAACTCAGTCCCGTTGTCGGATCTTATGCACCTCACTTTCCCGTAAGGGGATACATCCGCTAGAAATTTTTCAGTAGCCTGTACGGTGTCACTTTTCCTCTTTAAAAAGTATACGAACACCGCGCTCGAATAGTCGTCAGTGAATGACTGTACATATTTGTAACCGTCCATCGATTCCGTGGCTACTGGACCTGCGAGGTCTGTGTGTACCATCTGTAAGGGTGCCTTTGCTCTGACATCAGGGTCCCTATTTCTGGTTTGGGCAAACTTTCCCTGAATACACACCTCACACTCTTGTTCGGGTCTGCCAGTTTTACCTTTGATCTTCATACCTTCAACAATACCCTGCAACTTGATAACGTCTTCATAGTTACAGTGACCTAAGATCTCGTGCCATGTTTGTATGTCGTGGCAGGCATTACACTTATCATTGGATTCAGTTCCAGTATGCAAATAATATAACTTGCCGTATACGTGTATGTTAAATTTGGTACCGTCTCTGTTTATCAGGGTGTCTTTATTTTCTTTGAAAACAACCGTAGCCCCTTTTGCGGTCGCTGCTTTCACTGAAAAGATGCTTTGAGGATATGATGGTATAAACAAAGCGTCTTTTAGCATTGCCTTGCGTTGCTGTCCTCCGCTGTCGATGAGGAAAACTTCAGCATTTCCCTTCCGCTGAGCGACTCCATTGCAACGAGTGCCGTCTGCCAGCTCGACACTGTGCTTTTCAGGCCTGAATGTGCTGTCGAAGCTCTTGAACATAGTTATGTCCGTGATGATATGAGAGGTAGCACCCGTGTCCACCATTAGACCATTTTCCTTGATGCTGCATGTTGGCTGCTGCTGGGTACTGGTCTCTCTGTCTCTCACCTTGAACGCGTAGTCTTCGACATCTTCTGAGGCTTTACTCACACCATCCTTTTTGTCTTTAATGTCCTTACGCCTACACGTTGCGTCTTTGTGTGTGTCCCTTCTGCAGATACTACACCACACTTTTTGTCGACATACTCTAGCTCGATGGCCTTTTGTACCACATTTAAAACACATTATCTCAGCATCGTCTTTGCTCCACTCATGTGTGTTCGTCTTTGCGGGTCGTCGTCCAGCTTTCCCATGAGTTTTCATCACACTGTCGCTTGACTCAGCTGCTTTTATCTTTTCTGTTTCTTCAAAATTGCGTAGTTTAGTCTTGAACTCAGCAAACGTGATTTTATCATCTGTATGTGCCACATGTATTGCGAATGGCTTAAAACTCTCAGGCAATCCTTTTAAGACCATAGCCACTAACAGTCCGTCTCCTAACGTTTCACCTGCGTTACGCAGTGCCGTGATGGCGGTCTCTGCTCTGATGATATAGTCCATTACACTTTCATCGTTTGCTTTTTGAAGCGACGTCAACATAGTGTATAAACTTATTATACGGGGCTTTCCCTTCCCTGCATAATATCCTCTCAGTATTTCTAGAGCTTTTCTCCCGTCGTTGGGTGCATCCCTCATAATTAATGAGAGGCTTTTATCATCTAACAGCAAAATCAGTTCAGCATATGCGTCAGCATTTTTCTTTGCATCCGCTGCTATCTCAGCTTCTGACTGCGGCTCTCTTAACACCGTGTCTTTTAGTCCTGATAAATGAAAATGTCCCAGCATTTTAGTTTCCCAAAGCTCATACTTAGATTCATCTCCGTCGAACATCAGTCGAGGCAAACTGTATGTCCTCCGTTGTTCCGCCATGTTAGCACGCTGTCCGTCGCGACTTTCTAAACAGTGGAAAACAACAAACTTATCCTCCGAACAACTCCTGGGCCCATAACCTGTAGAGTTGTGCTTCACTACTGTTGCAGCTAGCGATGCATCCGGAAGATAAAGTGGAGATTAATTAACTTTAGCCGTTTTAGGCATATTTATTGAACTTCTGCTGACACATCAGTCTCACGGTCAGAGCAGATCACATACATACACAGAGAAGAACCATAACACACATGGGACAAACATTAACGCAAACGCGTTTCATTATAGTCAACACTTTAGTACCCCTAGTGGCTTACTCATATACACAACACAGAGGAACTATACCACATTATGTCACATACAACTGAGGACATCATAAACATATTTTAACAAATAATAATAATAATAATAATAATAATATGTTTAATTTATATAGCGCCTTTCCCAAGCTCAAGGACGCTTTACAAGGTACAATATTTCAAGACAGATGAAATATAGTGAACATACATATACATATTCGTCGGACATTTGCCCAGGATGAAGGATCACATGCAGCTGCATGAGATAATAACAGAAGACAACACAAACACATACAGTACAAGAGATAGAACTCTACATAGTACACGGTACATACACCACATTTCAGAAAAATTAAGGACTCCTAATACATATGCATTTACTGATAGTGGAGGTTGAAAAGGTGGGTCTTAAGCCTTGATTTAAATTCAGACAAAGTGGTGATGGTTCTGAGTGCAATGGGTAGGGAGTTCCATAGTGTTGGAGCAATGACAGAAAAGGATCTGCCCCCCACAGAGGATAGACCAGACATGGGCAAACTACGGCCCGTTGGGTTTATTAATCCAGCCCGCCGAACGTGACCAAATTATATTAAAATAGGTACAGGTAAACCTTGTATAATTTACCTTTCCCCTGTAATGCCTACGTTTCCCCAAAAGATGGTGCACTTCATCTTCATTGACCTTGTTCACGTGTATTACTCTCTTCTTCTCTTATGAGCCCTTCTGCAAAAATGAGCTTATCAAAGAAAAGTGGATAGTGAGCGCCGAGTGTTTAATACGGAGTGGACAACAAAATAGTTTTTCACTGAGGGCCGATCAAAGCCCCTCACAGATCCAGGTTAACTGACCAACACCTCGGCTCTATCCTGAGAATTGCCACAACAAAACTTACTCCAGACTTTGATGAACTGACAAAACAAGGAGTTCAACAACACTGTTCCTACTGAAACTGAACTTGAGTTTTTATGCTGTGTTTATTCAACTGAAATTTAATAAATTTGATTATTAATTTAATTAATGCATTTGGAAAGCAATTTGTACAATGCCTTGCTAAGTATGATTTGTTTGACTACATTTTAAATCATATCCATTACTTATATGACTGTATATGACAGCATTGTTCTCCTGCCACGTGATTGGCTGACTGCATAACGGCATTTAGGTTAATGTTCAAAGTCATTATTTAGTAAAGTTTATGGTAACTGTGCTTGGAAATCTTTTATAAATCTAAATCTAAAATTATTTTACATTAAAAGTAAAAGAAAAATAAAATTTATCACAATCCTCAAACCTGTTTTACCTTTGACCCCACAACTGCTAAATGCAGACACACACCAGTGACAGACGCCGAAATAGAAAGTCGTTTACATTATTTATGGTGACATCAGCACCGTGCACACGTTATGTCTGTCAAACCGACACGGATAATTTGATAAACTGATGTCATAACCTCCATCTTGAGCTGCAGGACAATACCAGCTTATTGTTTACCTCGTGCAGATTTAACGTTTCCTTTGCTCAATTATAAAATCGTCCTGCATGTTGCTTCCTGACTTGGCAGGTCACTGAGCCGGACAGACAACAAGCCGTGTGCGATGCTAAAAAAATAAATAAAAAGAAGATGGCTAACCATAGCAAGGCAGCTGTGAAGTCACGAGAACTGCTCCAGCCTAAACTTGGAGACGGAAACATTGAAGCACAAGTACAGGCGGCTCTCGTCTGGTGTGAGGCCAAAATGGCAGATTACATCAGCAATAGCATCCCAGGCATATAGCGGCTCGAGCACATGGCCTTCTACCTGGCAAAAGTGCATATGGTATATAGACTCAACCTTAAGAGCTCCTTCACACTGCACAGGCTTGCAAAAAAAAACAGCTCGGAGTATGAACATGGCCCTGAGCAGTGAGTCCGAAAAAATGAGTCCTTCAGCTTGTTTAATGTTGTTAGTTTATCTTTAATGTCAGCTAATAAAACCGGGGGTAATAAAGGTTTTACAAACAAAGCCGCTTATGTATAAATCTACAGAGCTTGTGAAAAGTGTGGAAACGCAGAGTCTTTAATGGTTTGTTGCTTTTATGCAACAAACTTAGTCATGACAAAGCAGTCCAGACTTAAAAAATCCTCCTTTAGCATGAAGAACAGCTTAACACGCTCTCAGCATCCTGACACTCCGTTTCTCCAAACGTTCAGCTGAAACACTTTTCCGTGCCTCTTGTAAAACTCTCCAAAGATGTTCTTCACTACTGTTGTTCATCCCAGAGCAGTTCAATAGGATTTAGGTCCGGTGACTGGGCAGGTCGCTCCATGATAGACGTGCGCAGAAATCTTCAAACTCTCCAATGAAACATCTTCCTAGAAGAGTGGAGGATATTTTAAGAGCATTTGGAGACTAAATGTGTAATGGGAAATGTTCAAAAAGAAGTTTTGTGCAGGTAGTGTACCTGGTATTTAAACTATTCAGGCCAATTGCTGTGGTATAAGTGGAACAGGAACTATATGTAGATGTTCTGTTAATGTGGAAATAATCAGTTACGCATTTTTAGGAGTTTGAGTTCTTATGTTGCCGTAGTTCTTCAACTCATCAGTAATGCATTTCTCCACTATTTAAACCTTGGGGGAAAAAGTTCGGATATTAATGAAAAGAGTCGTCTAGACATGTTTTCACCAGATGTTGTTAATGGTTACTTTTTTTTTAATATAATTTGTAATTAAAAATGTAAGAAAATTCAATAATATCTAACATCTGGGGTTTTTTTTTGTTTTTTGTTTTTTTTAAAGCAGTAAACAATTATTTACAAAAAGGTCAGTACAAATTTATCTATCTATCTATCTATCTATCTATCTATCTATCTATCTATCTATCTATCTATCTGTCTGTCTGTCTGTCTGTCTGTCTGTCTGTCTGTCTGTGTAAGAAAGGATTCCTATTCAGTTGTATTTCCATGCTTCACCACTAGAGGCAGATATACAGTTTACCAAGCAATGACAAGCTATCTATGATATCACAGTGCAACGTCCCCCCATCGAGAGTATAAAAGGCCAGAATACGGAGCCGCGGCATGCATTCTGCATTTTACTGACACCCTGGGGCGAGTACAATCCCTTAATCAGCGCACACCAGATAGTGAGAATTCTTATTTGGTCCTTTGAGCTAGATAGGAAAACTTCCTAACAGTCAGTCAGTCTGTCTGTCTGTCTGTCTGTCTGTCTGCCTGTGTATCTATCAATCTATCCATCCATCCATCCATCTATATTTGTTTGTTTGTATCTATTTATTTATACAGTATATTGACAAAAGTATTGGGACCCTTGACTTTCCCAGCCATATGTGGTTCCTAAACGAGTGGAGGTTGTTATAGCAGAAAATGGGGAGTAAATCTGGAATTCAAAAAGCACATACTAATCTTATGGTCAGGTGTCCATAAACTTTTGTCTATATATATCTATATCTATATCTATCTATATATATATATATCTACAGTGAGGAAAATAAGTATTTGAACACCCTGCTATTTTGCAAGTTCTCCCACTTAGAAATCATGGAGGGGTCTGAAATTGTCATCGTAGGTGCATGTCCACTGTGAGAGACATAATCTAAAAAAAAAATCCAGAAATCACAATATATGATTTTTAAACTATTTATTTGTATGATACAGCTGCAAATAAGTATTTGAACACCTGTCTATCAGCTAGAATTCTGACCCTCAAAGACCTAAAATGTCCACCTCCACTACATTTATTATCCTAAATTAGATGCACCTGTTTGAGGTTGTTAGCTGCATAAAGACACCTGTCCACCCCATACAATCAGTAAGAATCCAACTACTAACATGGCCAAGACCAAAGAGCTGTCCAAAGACACTAGAGACAAAATTGTACACCTCCACAAGGCTGGAAAGGGCTACGGGGAAATTGCCAAGCAGCTTGGTGAAAAAAGGTCCACTGTTGGAGCAATCATTAGAAAATGGAAGAAGCTAAACATGACTGTCAATCTCCCTCGGACTGGGGCTCCATGCAACATCTCACCTCGTGGGGTCTCAATGATCCTAAGGAAGGTGAGAAATCAGCCCAGAACTACACGGGAGGAGCTGGTCAATGACCTGAAAAGAGCTGGGACCACCGTTTCCAAGGTTACTGTTGGTAATACACTAAGACGTCATGGTTTGAAATCATGCATGGCACGGAAGTTTCCCCTGCTTAAACCAGCACATTTTCAGGCACGTCTTAAGTTTGCCAATGACCATTTGGATGATCCAGAGGAGTCATGGGAGAATGTCATGTGGTCAGATGAAACCAAAATAGAACTTTTGGGTCATAATTCCACTAAACGTGTTTGGAGGAAGAAGAATGATAAGTACCATCCCAAGAACACCATCCCTACTGTGAAGCATGGGGGTGGTAGCATCATGCTTTGGGGGAGTTTTTCTGCACATGGGACAGGGCGACTGCACTGTATTAAGGAGAGGATGACCGGGGCCATGTATTGTGAGATTTTGGGGAACAACCTCCTTCCCTCAGTTAGAGGATTGAAGATGGGTCGAGGCTGGGTCTTCCAACATGACAATGACCCGAATCACACAGCCAGGATAACCAAGGAGTGGCTCTGTAAGAAGCATATCAAGGTTCTGGCATGGCCCAGCCAGTCTCCAGACCTAAACCCAATAGAGAATCTTTGAAGGGAGCTCAAACTCCGTGTTTCTCAGTGACAGGCCAGAAACCTGAATGATCTAGAGAAGATCTGTGTGGAGGAGTGGGCCAAAATCCCTCCTGCAGTGTGTGTAAACATGGTGAAAAACTACAGGAAACATTTGACCTCTGTAATTGCAAACAAAGGCTACTGTACCAAATATTAACATTGACTTTCTCATGTGTTCAAATACTTATTTGCAGCTGTATCATACAAATAAATAGTTAAAAATCATACATTGTGATTTCTGGATTATTTTTTTAGATTATGTCTCTCACAGTGGACATGCACCTACGATGACAATTTCAGACCCCTCCATGATTTCTAAGTGGGAGAACTTGCAAAATAGCAGGGTGTTCAAATACTTATTTTCCTCACTCTATCTATCTATCTATCTATCTATCTATCTATCTATCTATCTATCTATCTATCTATCTATCTATCTATCTATCTATCTATCTATCTATCTATATAATTTGAATACACACTGTACATTCACACTTGTACATAACTATATCATGTCATCTGAGTATATTATCTTCTGATGTCTATGTATAATCTTTTTACAGTATATTGTATATTATTATATATTATTATCTACTGCACCTTCTGTACATTAATCACCATCATCCCTGTATATAAGAACCTCATACACCATTTATCTACTGTTATTTATTGTAAATAAGCCACTTATGCACTTCTGGTTAGATGCTAACTGCATTTCATTGTCTCAGTAAATGTAATCCAATCTAATCTAATCTAATATCCATACCAAACATGAAAAAAGTGCAATAACTTGCAAGCGAAGGTTCTTTAAGGCCCAAGAGAGAAAGAGAACCTTCCTCAATTAACTGACCCCATGGGAAAACACTACTATTACTTCCTAATGAACCTGGGTCACATGACACTTTTTCACACCACTGTATACTCAAGTGCCACAAGATGGTGCAAACGAATGTGTGCCATGACATGGTTTTATTCATTTCTTTTCACAGCACCGAGGTGGACAAGATGTTAAGGAGATGATGTTAGATCATCATTTATAGTCTAAAAATTAACCGAGTTAAAAGTTATAAGCAACTTTTCTGTCTTCTTATGACGTACTTTTTACTCCACTATATTTTAATTGACAATGAACATTACTAATTACATTTTGCACCCCGGTTTTATCTGCTGTGGCCTTTTAATTTTGAAGAAGAGGCGATATTGCCTTCAACCAACCAGCTTTTGTTTTAAGTTGAATTTAAAAAAATCTGAAAATGAGAGGTGCATCAAATCACATTCAGCTCTGAATTTTTAAGTCTATCGAATGCTTATTTTACAGTCAGCTTTTACTCAAATTTATTTTCAGGAACTTTTTACACAATTTTGCATTTATTTATTTATTTTTTGCCCTACAGGGATTTTTTTTATTTTTTTTATTTTTTTATTTTTTTTTTATTTCTAGCCTTGTTGCTCAAAACTTTTTTTTAAATGTTTTTATACTTCAATGAACAGTGTTTCTAATCACAATAGGTTTAATTTTATATGTTGCTTTGTTTGATACTGCACTGAATAAATTATTTACGGTCTTGTGTGTGTTAGAGACATACAGCGATCGAGAGAGAGAGAGAGAGAGAAAGAGAGAAAGAGAGAGGGAGAGAGAAAGAGGTTAAAGATTCTGTGAGTTCAAGACTTGTACAAAGAGGTAAGATTTCAGTCTCCTGCTAAACATTTTCCATCAGTCCTCCCCTTCACTGTATAACCCTCCCATAGGTCAATTCCAGCATGCCTACAGTTTATAGCTGCACATATGGATTTGATCTCTGCTGGTTGTTCTCTCGGGCCTGGACAGTACGAGGACGTTATGAACGAGTAAAATATAGACTAAAGTACATGTATATTTACTTAATAATCCGTGGAGCGTTGAATGGAGTTTCACTTTCATTACTCGGAGCATCTGGACATCTGGTTCTCAGTGGAACAGGAGTTATAAATCTCTGCCATGTTTGTGTGTGAGGTTGATGTGATCATCGCGTTGCTTCATGGTGTCATTCATTTGTCCCGGATTCGGATTCGAATGCTGTCCAACTTCTGTGGTGTTTTTTGGAAGTTCGATCTTAGATAAACGCTGCCACTCCTGTGAAAGTAATCCAAACTGGATCCATTTCCGTAAAAAGAAAAGTCAATATAAAATGTAGTAGTGTTTATTTAGTTATAGTCTTACCATCAGTTTAAAACGCCAGGGTTCAAGCCACAATTTTGGGCAATATGAGTATATAGTCAGTTAGTTATCTACAGACAGACAGACAGACAGACAGACAGATAGAGAAATTTCAATAAGTACAGTAGGATATATACATGTATATACTTCTATATCCTATATACGGCTCAGTATAAATCTGTAAATCAAAAATGAAAATTGGAAATATGCGCAAGATGTTTGTATTCATTTTAGATTAATAGTCACACCAATGTTTATGAATTTCATTCTTCAGCCAACCTGTAAATGCCATTTACTGACATGTTACTATACACACAACCCACATACGGTCTTTTAAATAAAATGACCTAGAATGACTTTTATATATATATACATTTAGAATACAGTTGCAAAGGTTGCCAGTGAGAAGGTCTTTTTATAGACTACAGTGAAGCACTGCGTCGGAGTCAGGACACGTACTCGGTGAATGTGTTACACATGACCTGTGAGTCAGAGGCACATTAAAATGAATATTTATGGCTGACTGGGGTTCAGCACGTTCCACAGATCTGGTAACAGAGCCACAGGACGCAACGTATTACTTGGTGGTTAGAGCGAATAGTACTGATCCGACACCTCGAGACTAAAATCAGCAACATACAGTAACATGAGGATCAGAACATGACATTTACAAGTGATTGGCAGAAAGCTGTTTTGACACAGTGGTGAAAAACAGAACCTACTATTATATATTTATACAGGGGCGTCTCAATAAATTACAATATCACTAAAAAGTTTTTATTACAATAAAAGTATTTTATTTAATACTATTTATTTTAGTAATTCAATACTGTAAGGAATGTTTTATCCTCTGCCGCTTGGGCAGGATTGCCTTCTGTCCCCTGGACAGGATACCCCTTAATTCAGCATTTCCGTCTCGATCTCTGCTCTCCTACGTATACGGGGAAGTCTCAATGAAACACACGAGTCGGCTTTCAGAGAGAAGTTCCAAAGTTTATTGTCTCACACATGAAGATATACTTCCAAAGAGATGGAGAGAAAGGGGGTGGGCTGCCAGGTGTGTGTGTGTGTGTGTGTGTGTGTGTGTGTGTGTGTGTGTGTGTGTGTGTGTGTGTGTGTGTGTGAACAGAAGAGAAAGTTAGGAGGGACGATGCCAAAAGGTCATGTTGAGCCTGCAAAAGATAAGCCTAAAACAGAAATACAGGAACCACTGTGTGTATGAGCAAAGTAACACGTGCCACAAAAAAGATAGTTCAGGGTTTGGTCAACAGAAACATACAAAAAGATTATTCTAGAAGCATACAGCAGAATTATTATAACTACTAATGGCAAGATACATATTACCATACTGTGAGAACATAAAAACTGTTAACGATAATGACTCCACATCTGGTCATGTTATTCGTTTAGCAAAAGCAACAAAACGTGGATTATCCATACCAAAAGGCAACAGTTTGGCTTTTCTCACAGCGTAAGCGTATAAAGAGAGGATATAGACAAGAACTGAGTGTTCTGGGTCAACCTGATCTAGGACTAGTGATCAAGGATATCTTACAAATACCAAAAGTCAAACTCGTATATACACAGACTGATATATTTCAAGTGTTTATTTCTTTAAATTGTGATGATTTTGGCTTACAGCTGAAAATCTCAGAAAATGAGAATATTGTGAAAAAGTTGAATATTGGAGACTCGTGGTGTCTCACTCTAATCAGCTCATTAACTCCAAACACCTACAAAAGGTTCCTGAGTCTTTAAATGGTGTCTCAGTCTGGTTCAGGCTCCACAATCATGGGGGGAAAACTGCTGACTTGACAGTTATCCAGAAGATAATCATTGACACAAAAAGGTCATCGCTAAAGAAGCTGCTGTTCACAGACTGCTGGATCCAAGCACATTCATGGTTGAATGGAAGGAAAAGATGTGGTAGAAAAAAGTGAAACGAAGCTCATTCAGGAAATTGAAGAGATTGCTGGTGTTGGTCCACTGTGTTTTATCAGGTCCAAGATCAGCACAGCCGTCTACCAGGAAGTTCTAGAGCAGTTCATGCTTCCCTCTGCTGACCAGCTTTATGGAGATGGCGATTTTATTTTGTAGCTAGATTTGGCACCTGCCCACACCAAAAGCACCAAAAGTTGGTTAAATGTCCATGGTGTTGGTGTGATTCACTGACCAGCAAACTGAGACCAGAACTGAACCCTATAGAGAATCTCTGGTGTATTGTCAAGAGGAAAATGAGAAACAAGACCAAAAAATGCAAATGAGCTGAAGGCCACTGTCAAAGAAATCTGGGCTTCCACACCACCTCAGCAGTGCCACAGACTGATCGCCTCCATGCCACAGTCTGATCTCCTCAATGCCACAGTCTGATCTCCTCCATGCCACAGACTGATCACCTCCATGCCACAGTCTGATCCCCTAACTGCCACTGTCTGATCACCTCCATGCCACAGACTGATCACCTTCATGACACAGTCTGATCTCCTCCATGACACAGACTGATCTCCTACATGCCACAGTCTGATCACCTCCATGCCACAGACTGATCACCTCCATGCCAGAGTCTGATCTCCTCCATGACACAGTCTGATCACCTACATGACACAGACTGATCACCTTCATGCCACTGTCTGATCACCTCCATGCCACAGACTGATCACCTCCATGCCACAGACTGATCTCCTCTATGCCACAGTTTGATCTCCTCCATGCCACAGTCTGATCACCTCAATGCTACAGACTGATCACCTCCATGCCACAGACTGATCACCTCCATGACACAGTCTGATCTCCTCCATGGCACAGTCTGATCACCTCCATGCCACAGACTGATCTCCTCCATGCCACAGACTAATCACCTCCATGCCACAGACTGATCACCTCCATGCCACAGTCTGATCACCTCCATGCCACAGACTGATCTCCTCCATGACACAGACTGATCACCTCCATGCCACAGACTGATCTCCTCCATGACACAGTCTGATCTCCTCCATGCCACAGTCTGATCAAGTCAAGTCAAGTAAAGAGGCTTTTATTGTCATTTCTACTATACACAGTGGTACACAGTACACAGTAAAAATGTTACAAAAACGTTTCTCCAGAACCCTGGTGCTACACTAAACAACAAACAAACAAAACAACATTAAGCTAAAACACAAGTTACATAAAGTGCATCGAGTGCAACCTGGTGCAAACAGTGCAGACAGACGACACAAGACAAGACACAAAACCCTATATAGCGCCGACCAGTAAACCTACTGTATACTAGATTATACAGTACTGTACAAGAAAACTGTAAAAACTATACAAAATATAAACTAAATCCCAGAAGTGAGTGTAAACAGTGTAGTGCAAAAAATACAGCAGCAGTCGAAGGTGCAAAAACAGCATGTAAACAGTATAATAATACAATGAAAGTGATGAAAGTGATGAAAGTGATAAATCCTCCATGCCACGCCCAATTGAAGCAGTAAATACAGTAAATCAACACTCTTTCGAGAAGGCCAACAATTCACTCAAAATGTTTTTTTTTTTATTGTTCTTATGAAATATTTTTTGAGATTTGGTGGATTTTTGTTAAATGTGATCCAAAATATAAAAAAAATTAAAGACTTGAAATATATCAGTCTGTGTGATGAATCTACAGTATATAATACACGAGTTTCACTTTTTGTATTAAATTACTAAAATAAATCAACTTTTTTATGATCTTCTCATCAGCACAGCTTGTGCTGTTTTACTATTAATATGTAGGATTTCACACTTTGTAGTGACAGAAAGATTTTTTTTAGTTCCTATAACAGAAATGAAAACAAGAAACTCCATTTGTATTGTAAGTACAGAGATATTGTGTAATACCTGTTATTGGTGTTTTTTTTAGTCATCAAAAATGTCGAGGGCAAACAGCTGTGTTTATACAGCTGTGTCCACTTCCTGCTTCACCATCTCCACACCATCCAACCTTCTCTTTTTCTTTATTTTCCTCATGCATCAGCTGCTCAGAATAGTGCTGGTTGAAAACACGTCAATATTATGGTCAGGCGTCCACAAACCTTTGGCGATATGATTTACCTCTGAGAGCAAAATGTCCAAAATAACAGCCTGAACATTTGAATGAAAGAATATAGAAAGGCACTTTATTGACAAACTCATAATCATTGTTTTTGTACAAATAAATAAATTGCCAATTACAAGGCAGGCAGGCAGGCAGGCAGGCTAGAAATATGATTATATGTTTGAAATAACAAGACCAGATCTTCAGAAATAAGCCTTTATTATAAGGGATATAAAAAAAAAAAGGCAGAGGACCAGATCCTATTAACCGTTTAGCAGGGTTTTTTTATGCAGACAAGAAGAACAACAGAAATACTTTTTTTGTGTGTCAGTAAAGGACTCGAGCCATACAAATAAAAACAAAGAAGGAACAAAGATATTTTTTGGAGATTATTTCCACAATCCCAGATTTATTTATTTAATCCCAGATTTATAATTTATTTTATTTATTATTTTTATTTATTTTTTATTGGGGTTCCCTTCTGGCTCGAGGTCTGATTGTGTTGAGTGAGAGTGTACTTTTGTGTTTAGGATGGAGAAAAGCGAAAAGAATGTGTCTGGTGATAACGGCTGTGCCATTGACTTGGGGATGGACACCTGTAAGGTGGTGAAAGGGAACCACCACCAGGCCACCAACAGCAATTTTGTAGATGCCAGCTGCGAGAAGAAGCGCATCCAGCCTGAGAGAGAGACATGGACCAGGCAGATGGACTTCATCATGTCTTGCGTGGGTTTCGCCGTCGGACTGGGGAACGTGTGGCGTTTCCCTTACCTCTGCTACAAGAATGGTGGAGGTAAGTTTTTATATATATTAATATATACACATATATATCCTTTTACTAAGACCCCCAGCAGTGATCTACATCATAATCTATCTATCTACATGAAGAGCTGAAGACTTGAGTCAGGTGTGGTAGAGCAGAGGAAGCAGAGATCCTTCAGCTGCCCTCTGACTTCCACATCAGTTTCCAGCTGTCACTTAATATGCTGTGGATAACAGGTGTAGAGCTAAGAGTCGTGCCCAAACTGCACTCGTCCACCATTAAGTTATAGTTAGGTTGTAGTTGGAGCGTAATCGTGTCTCACACACACACAAACATTTTTGGGTCTCCAATGTTCAAGCATAGGAGAAAATCCCATGCTACCACATGGACAAACACTAACTTTTTTTGAGAAAGGATGCAGTATGCAGGAAGAATTTGGTGTCCCAATACTTTTGGTCGTATAGCGGCTGCACCGTTGCTCGTCACCGTGGCGTCATCTTGGTATTTATCAATCAGAACAGCGTGTATAGTTGTAGCATGTACATACCGTAAACGCTAATTATGTGTCTTCAGGCTTATTTACATTTACATTGTGATACCGGATTTACCTGTAAGATACATATCACAGGTACTTCAGCGTCAATGGAAGTTAAATTAATACACACGTTCACACACGTCTGTGTGTACACAACTGTGCACAATGAATTCAATCTGTAAAAGGGGAAACTTTGCATTGCAAACTGTGCATGCAGGTTTCTCAGAAGCTCAAGTCCTCCAGTGTTTCCAGATCAGTCATTTAATTTATTCGATTGGGGCCCTTTTTTTTCACGTGTAAAATCTAAGACGCTGATCTTTTGTCGAGTAGGATTTAAACAGTAAATAAACCAGAGGCGTCTGCATATAAACGTTGTGTGATTTGAGGAATGTGACTCGGGCCGTGTGATGAGTTCGAGGCATTAATCAGTAAACAAACAGAGAGAAAAAAGACGTGTAATCACATCAAGGCTGCTGATGTGTTTAAGGAGTTAACGACTAATCAATAAAAGCCATCGAGGCGTCTATCATGGCGCAAGATAGATTTCTTCCCAGTGACCAGGTGCTCTGCGGAGCGGCCGCTGCGAGCTACTGCCGCCCCGCCATCTTGGACTTCATGTCCTTGGGGGCGGCCACGAGGGTTCTTGTGTTGGGCACAGTCGGGGCAGACTGCGACAAAGTCCCGGGTGTCCTTTACCATGGAAGGCCACCAGAAGCGTGTCTTGACCAGAGACAAGGTGCGAGGTTGACTGGGGTGACAGAAGAACAGGGAGTTGTGACACCATTGAAGAACTTCAGAGCGGAGACCCTCGGGGATGAACAGGAGAACAGTGGGGCAACCCTCAGGGACAGGGCCCCTGTCCCAGGCATTCTTGACCCGCTCCTCCAAGGCGAGACTAAGGGTGTGGACCGACACAGATTTGGGAAGGATGGTCTCTGGGCATGGCTCCTTCTCCTCCAGGGCATGAGCTCTAGAGAGCGCGCCAGGCTCGACATTTCGGCCGCAGGCCGGTACGAAAGAGAGAACTGGAAGCGGCCAAAGAAAAGGCCCCATCTAGCCTGTCGGGGGTTGAGTTGTTTAGCCGATTGGAGGTACTCAAGGTTGCGATGATCCGTCCGGACCAGAAAGGGGACCTCCGATGTAACCGGCTTAAAGCAGGTAACCGAGGAATGACGTTTGCGAGGTGTGGAACTTCTCTGGTTTGACGTAGAGCCTGTTCTTGAGGAGTCTCTCCAAGACTCTCCACCTGCCAGACGTGTTCGTCCATGGAATGGGAAAAGATCAGGATATCATCTAGGTAGACAAACACGAACGTGTTAAGCATGTCACGGAGGACCAGAGCCTGGCGTTGACTAGAGCCTGAAAGACGGCCGGGGCGTTGGTTAGGCCAAACGACATGATGTGGTACTCGTAATGACCGGCTGGGGTATTGAAGGCGGTCTTCCATTCATCCCCCTCCCTGATACGCACCAGGTGGTATGCGTTGCGTAGATCCAGCTTAGTGAATATCGTGGCACCATGCAGGAGCTCGAATGCCGAGGCCATAAACGGCAAGGGGTAACGGTTCCGGACAGTGATCGCATTAAGACCCCGGTGGTCAATACATGGGCGTAGGGATTTATCCTTCTTTTCTACAAAGAAGAAACCTGCCCCAGCTGGGGAGGAGGATGGTCGGATGATACCTGCTGCCAGGGACTCCTGGATATACTGGTTCATGGCAGCTCTCTCTAGGGCGGATAACTGATACAGGTGCCCCCTATGGGGACTGGTTCCGGGAAGCAGTTTAATGGCACAGTCGAAGTGCCGATGGGGAGGCAGGGAGGTAGCCAAGGCCTTACTGAACACGCGCGCAAGGCCATGATAGATCTCAGGAACCGATGCTAAATCTGAGTGCTCGGGAGTGACAGCCGGCATTGTTTTGGGTGGAGAGAGAGCAAGGCAGTGGCCGAAGCAATGCACACCCCAATCCAGAATACGCCCTGTCATCCAATCAACACGTGGGTTGTGTTTCCAAAGCCAAGGGAACCCGAGTATGATGGGGGCTTTGGGAGAGGAGATGACCAGGAAGGAAAGCCACTTCTGATGTCGTTCCTTCACTGACATGAGCAGAGGTTTAGTGCGGTGCGTGGCCTGGCCTAAAAGGCTGCGGTCCAGGGCTCTGATCAGCAGAGCTTCAGGTAGGGGTTCCATGGGAACTAGCAGTTGCTGGGCAAGCTTGAGGTCGCGGCTCACCTGTGGGGAGTCTGTCACCAAAACGTGTGCGCAAAAATCCCATGATTTCCTGCACGCCTGTGGAGAGGTTTTGAATTTGTTGTTTCTGCGCCGCTTGTCAGCGAGACAAGGCTGTTAAAGCGGCGCTAGAGGCAGGTACATCCGCAGGATCCATGTTGGCCAGATTGTTCTGTCAGAGAGTTTAGGTTTTAGGATCCAAGGCAGATACAAAAAAGCAGGGGAGAAAAGAGCGCGTGCAGAGCAGGGTAGTCAAAGAGTTCTGTCAGAGAGTTTAGGTTTTAGGATCCAAGGCAGATACAAAGAGAGCAGGGGAAAAAAGAGCGCGTGCAGAGCTGAATCGGGAAGCCGATTCAGAGAGCCGATTCAGGTAGCCGATTTAGGAAGCCGATTCAGGGCAAAGCCAAGCCGGAAACCGCAGCGCGTTCAGCTTGAGCAGAGCCAAGCCGGAAACCGGAGTGCGTTTAGTGCGAGCAGAGCAGAGCAGAGCCAGGGACAAGAGCGCATTCAGTGCGAGCAGAGCCAGAAACCGGAGCGCGTTCAGCGTGAGCAGAGCAGAGCCAAGCCGGAAACCGGAGCGCGTTCAGTGCGAGCAAAGCAGAGCCGATAAGCTGAGGGGAAAGTCAGGAAAACAGGCGCAATCGGGACAGAAACAGGTCAGAAACAAAAAGACAAACTAAACAGAGATATGCTGGAGAGTGATAAGGGCAAGCCTAAAGACAATCTGGCACTGTCTTAAGGATTCTGGCGTCCTTATAAGTGTTAGAATATTAGACGCCATTTCTGTGCAGCTGCTTGGGAGGGGGCGTTTCCTCTGTGATTGAGGTGGCAATACCGGAAGTGCTCAAGCGAGCTGACACATTCATCAATCGAATAAACCAGTTCAGGACGTGTCGTTACATGAAAATGATTAACTTCCTCTTGAAGCTGTGCCCCGGCGTGTTTTTACGCCTCATGGTTGTACTGTACGTTAATATTTGGAGCTGTTATTCGAACACACTTTAAACCCCCTATTAATATGGTTTTGTTTGTTTTTTTTTTTGTGCCGCTGGTGTTATCAGAGCCTATAGATGTTGTAACATCGGATTACTGGCAAAGCGTCTCCTCATTGACTCACTTGCAACGTGACAGCACGTCGTTTTCTGTGAGTCATCGTCATGAGCCAAAGGCTGAATGAAAGGTCTTTAGTCAAGCGTTTCATCACACACCTACATCAGGAGTAAACCGGGGAGTTCGCCAAAAACCGGCTAACCAAACAAACCTGCTGCCGACAAGCCAATGCACGCCGAAGTGTTCATGAAACACCTGTTCATAACACTGTTATAACTGTCTTCAGTGTGTGCATGTGGAGATTTCAGCCACAAGAGGCAGCCAGGTACAGACTGATGGAGGTGTGGTGAGGAGGTCCGTAAGCGGGGGATCTTTCACTCTGAGAGATGCACCGATTAGTTTGGTGATAGAACCAAGAACGTTTCTTACTATAGCATTGTTTCAAAAGTATTGGAGCAGTAGGAACTGTTGCTTGAAGACTTCGAGCCCGTGACGGGAGACGCTCCGATAGTTACACGAGCAAAAACTTCAATTAGCACTTTTCCCGCTTTGTTTTTCATCTTCGTTTACATTTATATAAAAAATGCTAAATACAGCCTGCTATAATTCGTCTCAACAGAGCTTCAGGCTGATGATATTATACGTTTGTAATCTAGCGAAAGAGTGTGGATTTATTCATCGATAGAGATTTAAAGCACTTTCGTACGTCGCTTCGCTAAATGCAGTAAATGTAAAACAATTCACGTTGTTAAGAAGATTTTCCCCTCAGGTCCTTATGCTCTCTCTTTGCCACACTGTAGAGGCCTCGGAACAATGAAAGAACAACCCACACGAATCAAATCACGTCTGGTTTATTCAAGATCACTGTTCAAAGAATATGTATCAGAGCAGAGTATTTATACACACACAACTTTTGCAACAAAGGCGCCACATAGGCGGGGTTATTGCGCGATGGGAGGGAATCAACGTCCCTTCTCGCGAGATGAGCATCTGACTAGACAGTAAAACACAGAAAGTGAAAACAGATGTGCGTTATAAAGAAAAAACAGAACATAATCTTCTCATAAAGTTCTTTTCGTGCTGTACACAGGTTCAGCATTAATCAACATTGTTATCTTAAAGCCAGCTAAGACATAGGTATGTATAAGGAGGAACATAATATACACGTAGAAAACAGAAACATGTTCGGTGACCTTCAACTACTCCTGCAAAATCAAGCTGTGGAGTAACATTGTAGCAACATAAATCTTGGTACAATTAGTTCATTCTCAAGACACAAGCAAGCATATATAAAATACATTCTCACACACGTAAATAAGCGCCGTTATTTATTTGGGTTGTTGTTTGATCCAGATCTCATATTCTTCTCATATGTCTGGAGTGTATTGCAAAAAACCCCCAATAAAATTCCGTCTTTGACAAATCCAGGATCATAAATTAGGCGAGATACTGCGATGGAATTCCACTTCCCGTGATGCAGTACGGTAAAAATTAGCCTATATTTTCGAATAGGGAATTTCGAGGTATCGGAAAAAAGACAATCAAATCTGCATATCTCAGTCTCTTTGCTTTGTTTTTATTCATTGACATTTACATCTGCGGGATTTAGTCCTAGTTTCACTCGTTTATTTCTTCTTCTCTAACCTCCGGAAAAGTTTGGTTAGATCTGCCGTGTGAAGGAGAGCGATATTAAAACGAGGGGATCAGGAATGGAAAAGGGCGGGAACGCAGAATCAAAGCCGTGCGGCCACATTATTAGCATGTCGATATGAGTTTCCTACATGTGTGTGTGTTTCTTTTGACTAGCAAATTCGTTATAAAGCGAGAGTCCATAATTGAAAGAGCAGCTACCGGTGACTGACGGGTCGAGATATTGTTTTCGTATTTCGCTGTAGTATCGCTATTTGTAACTTTTTAGCCTGAATGTCGCTCGCCGATTTGATTATACTTCTTTACATAGATGACCTTCGAAAGACAATATCTTTTATTTTTATACCAATATGTCAAAGGATCCTATGCCGATTTTACTTATTCCCGTGTACCCCCACCGGTTGGCGCTATCCCGCGGCGGCTGAAAGGTCAAGGCGCTGAATGTTGTCCTTGTGCTCGGGTTTCCATTCCTTTTAGCACCGAACAGGACGATTTGCTTTCAATTCTCTCGAAACAAGAAGTGAATTAAAAGAGACCTGCCAGATAGAGAGGGGAAAAAAAAGACGCTGATTTGCTGAAATGTCTCTTCGCAAATACTTGCTTCTCTTATCCTTCATTCATTCGTTCACTCGTTCACCGTCCTCTTCACTGGATCCACAGCCAATACCTGGGATTCACCCCTAATAGGACATCAATCCACGTAATAATATTTACACTCATTGTCCTCCTGGGAGCAGAGCGGTTTTCCAGTCTCACCATTGGCTCATTTCATTTCAGTTGGCTCATTTCCTTAGAGATGCGCCGTTGCCACCTGTAGCCATTAGCGGTTCTCTGTAGCTCTTTAGTAAACTCAACTGTACTAACTGGGGGATATTAAAGGGTTTAATAACAGGTAATTCACCTTAATGGACCCACTTTAGCATAAAAACTGCGCGACGTAAAACCGGCACGTCTTTCTCGTGGCACGTCACGGTCGGACGCGTGGACCTACTTTCACGTTTCCTCGTAATCGTGTGGCAGAGTAGATTTGAAAACGGTCCTCGTGCAAACAAAAAATTGCCGAACGAAATACAATCAGGCAAATTGGTGTGGGTGTGGCCTAATATTCTAATGAGCACACTTGATTGACAGCTATGTCTAAAACAGCCAGGTGGTAGATCTTTATTTATTTATCGATCGATTGACTCACAAATATCGCAAGATCTGGCTTTCAAACAGCAAAATCAATATGATATTTCCTGAATATAATCATATCAGCAGGTGTGTTTTTGTGTCGCTGTGGCGTCCAGACAGATTCCAGCCCTCAAATCAAGCGTCCTCGAGTGGACGTTCGGTCACGTACACCAGGCCGTGTTACTCTTCTGTATCATCTAAAACCTAATATGTGCGTCTGATTAATAAGAAGTACATTAGGGTCAGGAGACGGGCCTGTAAATGCTGCCTTCTTCACCGCAAAGACACTGGAGATCCTCCTCCTGCCTGCGTCCTCATCCTCATGTTCAAAACCAGACTTTATATACGAAAGCCTTCGGTCAAAACAATAGCTCTGTTTTTTGTTTTTGTTTTCTTTTCCCAAAAGGCAAAACCGGCTGCTCATTCACAAGCGCTCCTGCTCTCCGTAGTCTACATTAGATTCGATCCCAATCCTTTTTTTTTTTCAATCTTTGATTCGATGCTGTTTAATTTTTCTTTAAAATAAATAGTGCTACATATATATCTTTCTGTTTCTCTCTCTCACTCTTTCTCTCCCCTGCTCTTGGGCTCTCTCTTTTTTTCTCGTCTCGCCTCATCTCTCTCAGCAGGACCTTCAATGAAGTTCAGCGTATCATTTGTTGGTCAGTGTGTATTACGGCTTTAGTCACTGCACCCGATTGGTCCATGACTGAAGCCCCTCCCCTCTTCCCCTCCTACTTTTGCCCAAATTGCGTAAATAAATGAATACATAAATTCAGCCACTCTCAGATCTCTCGTCTGGAGGCTTTTTTTTTTGCTGTGGCCTCGGCTGCGATGCGTCACTGCAACCGACCTGAAACCGAAATCTCTGATATGGAAAAAATGGTGTCCTTGTGTTTGGTGCATTGAAAAAGGAGGGTGGGGGTGGAGCATGAATCGCTTTATGTTTCTTTGTGCATTTCGTAGAGTCAGAAATCTCTTTATATCGGTTTATTACTTTATATTTACATCCAGACATTAAAAAGAGGAGCATTTAAAACAGGTGAATGATATAAAACCTGGAGTAAATCAGACGGGGTGAAAATAATCAGCCATCACCCTGGTGTCATGTGACCAGAAACGCTGTGAAAACTCGATTTTTCCGTTTATAGCTACGTGATATCAGGAATCATCTACGAGACAGTTATTAACATGTTAACTGCATTGACATAATTGATTAAAAATGTTCTCATTTTCTCTCTCTCTCTTTTTTCTCTTTCCTGCACAGGAGCCTTTCTCATTCCCTACCTGTTATTTATATTCTTTGGTGGAATTCCAATTTTTTTCCTGGAAATATCTCTGGGCCAGTTTATGAAAGCTGGAAGCATCGCCGTGTGGAACATCGCTCCACTCTTTAAAGGTCTGACCTTCTTCTGCTTAGCTCGCAGAACCTCCATTACACCCCCCACCCCCCTCCAACATCCTTCTTGAAAAACCCAAGCCACACCTCCTTATTACAGTAAAAACCACCAAACCATGCCGCCTTTATTAATAAAACTGAGACCACACTTCCTTAATTAGTAGTAAAAACACAGGCCACGCCTCCTTTATTATATCTATAAACACTGGCAATGCCTTCTTTATATTATCTGTAAACTCAGGCCACGCCTCCTTTATTATACCTATAAAAACAGGCCACGCCTTCTTTATAATATCTGTAAACACAGGCCATGCCTCCTTTATCATACCTATAAACACAGGCCACGCCTTCTTTATTATACAAATAAACACAGGCCACGCCTCCTTTATTATATCTATAAACACAGGCCACGCCTCCTTTGTTATATCTATAAACACAGGCCACTCCTCCTTTATAATACAGTGGAACCCGGTTATATCAATGTCCTAGGGGGTCGCCAAAAAGCATCGTGGTAACCGATGATTGAGATAAACGAAAATCAAAATGGCGGCAATATATTAACGTGCTTGAAATTTCTTTATGTACATGATGTGCGTTAATAAATGAGAATGTGCATGCACGTGTTTTTGAAGGGGTTTTTTACACAACAGCGTTGCCGCGATTTGTTTGATGAAGGCTATAAAAATACATACAGTACATGTTTATCTGTCAGGAATCCCCCTGCCACGCCCCCTTCGGCCCCCTTCAGCGTGTCAGGTGCTTTCTCGCCCGCTTTCTCTGAAGCTCCCTGCTTCAATCGCGCACATATGGTGCTTGTTTATCATCATCACCAGCTCCTATTTAAACTTCCACACTCTCACTGTCCGTTATTGTTGGTATATGTTGGTTCACGTCGGTCGTTGTTATCGCGCATGCGTATCCCGGTAAGTGCCTTCCCACCGGCACTCTCTCAACGGCTGCTCTTTTCTTCCCAAAGCGCATCGCAGATCCCCCCCCCCCCCTTGTGCTCGAGATATTAGGGTTCAGCGACATAAAAACATAACCGATAAAAAATGCTTAGAAAAAGCGAGAATTTGGCGGTTCCACTTCAAAAACGTCGACTTAATAGGGTTGTCGAGGTAACCGAGGGCGAGATAACCGGGTTCCACTGTATCTATAAACACAGGCCACGCCTCCTTTATAATATCTATAAACACAGGCCACGCCTCCTTTATTATATCTATAAACACAGGCCACGCCTCCTTTATTATATCTATAAACACAGGCCACGCCTCCTTTATTATATTTATAAACAAAGGCCACGCCTCCTTTTTTGGAGTTCAGTGAGTTGTGCTGTTTTGAATTTATGCTGCATTATGGCACATTTTTAAACCCTACAGTTTGTCAATCTCCTGATAACGAACCGTCTCCCTGTTCCGTTTCTTCACTCTGTGACTCAGGACTCGGCTATGCCTCCTCAGTTATCGTGTTCTTCTGCAACACCTACTACATCATGGTCCTGGCATGGGGTTTCTATTACCTTATAAAATCCTTCACCGCTGTACTGCCGTGGTCCACTTGCACAAACTACTGGAACACGGAGAACTGCTTCGAGACCTTCCGCCATGATGCCAGCAGGAACGGCACCAACTCCAACTACACCTTCATGAACAAGACCTGCGAGGAGTTAGAGAACGCCACCTCGCCCATCATCGAGTTTTGGGAGTAAGTTGCTTCCTTTCGGTTTCCGTTCCATTACTGTTGGTGTGCGACGTCATTTTTAACTCCTCTGCATGATACACCATGGCCTTGTGTGTGTGTGTGTGTGTGTGTGTGTGTGCGTGCGTGCGTGCGCATGTGTGCTATAGACAAAACACCCCTGATAAATGAACCAGTCGCTGTGAACCAGTCGTGTGCTGTTATTCGCTCTAACGGCTCTGCCGAACCCTTGAAGATCCACCATCACATTTGGTTTCCACATTATGGAGATGTTCCATGCTGATGTTGTTTCCTCAGAATCTCCTGTTTCATAGAAAACACTCTTTTACTTTTATGACTGAAAAGTGATGCACGTGAGAAAGAGGTCTTGTATGCTTTGGTTTGTTCCTGTTTATAAACTCTTATAATGTCTATATACAGTACACGGTATGCTCAAAAGTATTGGCACACCTGACTTTATCAGCCACATGTGGTTTCTCTTTGAACTCTTTGAGAACCAAACCTGTTCCACCATGACAATGCCCCTGTGCACAAAGCCAACTTTGAGAAGATCTGCTTTCCAGTTAATTTCATCCAGGTCCCATTAAAAAATTATTTCGGCATGTAAAACCTCTACCTTAGCAAGATCCAGGTTTCGTGACGCTGCCAGGAATCGGCGTATTTCAGGCACAAAGTCGGTGTTTGTGCATGCTCGTGAAGGCGCGAGTGTTCAGGGTCTTTAAATAGCGAAAGTCGAGTCACTGAACCCGAAAAAAACATCAAAGTTTCCTGGCAAAAGCGTAAACAAACAAACAGCGAGAGCGGGTGTGTAAAAACACGGCGGTGTCTTTTGGACGGATGCCACCGGTGAATCGGATTGAAGGAATCGAGCGGCCGGGGTTTTGTTTACGCCGTGGCGATGCGTAAAAATTCCAAAGTCAAATGAAGTCAAATCGGACGAATCATGAAGTGTGTCTTGTATATAAAAGGTTCCACATATGGAGCTGTTTGTTTCTGCCGCCTGCTTGCTGGTGAACTTCAGTGTTTCCGCACCGCAGTCACTTGCGGTTTTGGCCGTTAAGGATCAACATCCTCGATATGCAAATACACCAAAACTGAATAAACATGGACTCGGTGGAAGTGACTCATCGGAAGCACGTGTTCGCTTTTAGAGTCAGGAAAAACGCGGCTACCGTTAAATTGCTGCTAACAAGTAATGCATTCATTAATATATTGGGTGAAAGATAGATATTAAAGACATACATATACATATATATATTCAAAAGTATTGGGACACCCGACTTGTCCAACCATGTCGTGAAAATTTCCTCTTTAAACACGGAGACGTTCAAGCCAACCAGTTTGATTCATTTATACACAATACATGGTGTGGCCAAAAGTATTGGGACACCTGGCTTTTCCTATATGCCATATGTGGTTCTTCATAGGTTGTTCACTCGAGCTAAAAGACCCAAACCTGTTCCAGCATGACGATGCCCCTACATTCATGTATATATGTTTTACATGTTTTGAAGTGGAAGATCTCCTGCTTTCGAGCTCTAAACCCTATTGAATGAATGTGAAAGCTGGCTGCACCCCAGGCCTCTCCACCTCACCTGAATGAGCACAAAGTTCCACAAAATCTCAAAAAGCTGAAACAAATCTTACGCCAGTGTGTCCTAAAACTTATGGCCTTACAGCGTAGTTGTCCTTAAACGATCTGTTTTTTCTTCCCCCTGGATTTTGATGTACGTAGACTGTATTTCTATGTGTCTTCTTTCAGGCCATGTTCTTTGTCCTTTACTGTGCAGGAACAAGGTGCTGCGTATCTCTGAAGGTCTGGACAGTCCGGGTCAGATCAACTGGGAGGTGACTTTGTGTCTGTTGGCCGTCTGGGTGTTGGTTTACTTCTGCATTTGGAAAGAAGTGAAGCCTACAGAAAAGGTACAGACATCTATACAGTCTGTCACACACACACACACACACACACACACACACACACACACACACACACACACACACACTCACACACACACACACACAAGCTGATATCAAAGCGGCGCTCACCTTTTTTTTTTCCTCTCTCTCTCTCTCTATATATATATATATATATCGATATTCTCTATTCTTTATAAAATTCAGAGTGCACGATGTGGAAATGCTTGAACTTGAATGTGGAATAAGGATTTATTACGTTCACACTCGCGGGAAATACCATTCGATGGCACACGATGCGGATGAGCCCGTTAAAACACGAGAAGCCTTTCGCACACATCCTGGCTACGTCACCGAACCGACGTGACTTTCTTTAGCCTCTCGATCCCACCAGCCGGTGCTCCACATCAGCACAGTAGCAAGGCAGAGAGGTCGTCATGGCAACGTCATGTGCCAAAAGAGGCGTGGTTTAGCTGATTTCCCTGCATTTCTGTCAGAAATGTGCAGCGTGGTTGGACGGTTAGCGGGGGAGGTTTTCTGCAGTGGGATGTGACCAGGCCCTCTTGTGCACATGGCCACTAGCCAGAATCGCTCTCTTCTGAACGTGGGAGGAGGAAGAGGAGGAGGGTGAGGCTGGAATGGGGTTTGTTGGATTCAGATGGAGGGGGAGTGGGTGTGATCACATGAATTCACACTGTCAGAATGACTGGAGTTTATTTCTGGTGTTTCATGCAGCCACGCCTTAGCAAGAGTGAAGGCTATTTTAAGAAGCAAGAAGGAATAAATACATGGATATGATGATCAGATGACCATTTATTTATGATTTTGTCCTGGTGCTGCTGGTATAAAAGTGTGTAAAGCGTAGGTAAATTTGGTGTATGTCACAACGCCTCTGAAACAGAAAAGCCCTTCTTCTCTCTGCTTATGAATTGCGCTGTATTTTCCGTGAGATTTTTTTTCCCGTTTGCGTTACGGAGAGACTTAAGTTCCCTGAAGTTCTCTGTCTAATAGAAGAGACACATAATGACATCTTTGTTGATTCATTGTTCCACCTCGACATCACATAAAGGCCAGCACGGCTTAAAAGCCTGTCTCTGTGAGCACATGGAAAAAAGCAGGAACACACAAGGCCCGTATTAGACACAGGAGGTGAGAGGGGACCTGGTGGGTGCGGGGTGTGAAGCGTCCCGTCCTAAATAGCGCCCCAGTCTCCGGCACCATTATGGTCGAGTTCATCATCCCTGTGGGTCACGGAGTAATACTCAACCCAGCCTGAGCTTTCTGTGTCCGAGGACAGGCACGGGGTGTGTGAATCACTTCGCTACGGCCATGTGACGCCGCATACCGAGATGTGTATTTGGAGGCTGTAAGGGGCCTCGTTGCCTGGCAAGTTCATAAACAGAGCCGCTGTAGCAGAACGTGTGAGAGGAGAAGGGAAAAAATAAACCTTTGCCTGACTCATTGTATGGAAGCTATGCGGGACTGACCCGGCCATCGCAGACACTGAC
The DNA here is from genome assembly GCA_039877035.1 of Silurus lanzhouensis. Classification (NCBI taxonomy): domain Eukaryota; kingdom Metazoa; phylum Chordata; class Actinopteri; order Siluriformes; family Siluridae; genus Silurus; species Silurus lanzhouensis. The sequence continues at coordinate 271,413 of JBCEWE010000132.1, forward strand.
GAAAGATCGTGTGTTTCAGAGCCCATCTTTCATAGCGATGATTACATAAAGCACGGGAATGTTTTAATCGCGCTTCAATACAGAATAGCATCAGTTATACCAAGGATACATATTTATAAAATACTTCTCTAAAAGAATGAAGCCATTGTAGGGAAATCGCCATGAAGGAAATGGTTACATGCAGTATACAATACCTCGTTTCTAAATACAGCAGTAGAAGAAGAAGTAAAGAATTACTTCGAGACGCCGGACAATGGTGATCATTGATTTGGTTGTTCTGCTCATACAGCCTTGAGCTGGCATTCACAGAAAGTTTAGAAAGAGGCGGCCCCCCCCCCCCCCTTCTTTCTTCGAGGTCAAGAACGATTCAAATGTAAACGTCCTACACACGTAAATAATTCTCGATATTTCTGAATGTTATGATGAAACCACCGGCATTGCAGTAGGGAAAAAAAGGCCTGACAGAGATAACGTTCAGCAGATCATCTGTTCTTATGTTAATAAACGTGTGTGTGTGTGTGTGTGTGTGTGTGTGTGTGTTGCAGATTGTAAAATTCACAGCCATTTTCCCCTACTTTGTCCTGATCTTGTTTCTGGTGAGAGGTGTGACCCTTCCTGGGGCGTATGATGGGATTATGTACTATCTCAAGCCTGACTGGTCAAAGCTTCAAGAAGCACAGGTGAGCATTGAGGAATAGGCAACAGACAGACAGACAGTCTCTGTGTGTGTGTGTGTGTGTGTGTGTGTGTGTGTGTGTGTGTGTGTGTGTGTGTGTGTGTGTGTGTGTGTGTGTGTGGGGAAGTGGTAGCTAAGTGGTAGCTTAGTGCTTTACGGCAAGGTCATAAGTTCAAATCCCAACCACACCAAGCTGTCACAAATTTGGCCCCAGAGCAAGGCCCCTAACCCCATAATTGCTCTGGATAAGGGTCTCTGACAAATGCTGTAAAAACAGATCTATCTTTCCCTCACCCCAACTAGTTTTCCGGTCTGATGAAACCCTTGTGATCAGATATATTACAGTAAAGCAGGATTAGATTATTGCCTGCCGCTGTCCATTATTTTTATTCTCTTTCTCTCTATTTATCAATCAGGTCTGGATCGATGCCGGCACTCAAGTGTTCTTTTCTTACGCGATCGGACTCGGAGCGCTGACCGCTCTTGGCAGTTATAACCGATTCAACAACAACTGCTACAGGTGAGAGTATTATTACCTGTACTTATTGCGTATTAAATATTCGCGGAAAAAAAGACTCCTGAATGTCAATATTTGGAACCAGTTAAATAATTGGTGTTGTTTCAGTTCTAATTTGTAAATATTGTGTATGTATTTCATTTACAATATCATTTCTATTATAATGCTTTTATAATGTCCCAAAAAAAAAAACAGAGTCTTTGGCTTGAGAAGGTACATTATGGTGTATAAAAAATAACCAATAGCCTAAAATTATAGCTTATGCTAGTTAGCGGCTAGTTAGCTACACTAGTAACAGGTGTCAGGCTCGTTTTTTTTCCTTTTTTTATCAGCTTCAGAAAAAACTTTTTTACCACAGGTTTTAGTCACTAGCATTATTTACAATAATAATAATAAATGCTAGCAGGCTAGCTCAATATTACACCGCTAGATATGATTCAAGTCTGGGGTTTATTTATATATTGTTTTTTATATGTAGTCAATGGAATATTTAACAATATCCACAAACAAGCGAAGCAAACCCCAACGTTTTTGTTCAGTATTTATTTTTTTGCTGAGTCAGCTAGCTAGCCTTGCATACAGCTACCTGGCTAAGCTATTTAAGCTTTTAGACTTAATATACAAAACCGAAGTCCTATCAGACACGATCTGTCCCAGACACTGAACAGAACAAATTGTTTTCCTCAGGGATACGTTCGTGTTGGCCCTGATAAACAGCGGTACCAGTTTCTTTTCTGGCTTTGTGGTTTTCTCCATTCTGGGTTTCATGGCTGCTGAGCAATGTGTGAACATCTCCGAAGTGGCAGAGACAGGTAGGATTCCCCCAACTGTGCATGCTTATTGAGTGTGTCTAAGAGTTTTCCGGCTGTTCACACTTTTAACCCTGGTCTGATTTAAGAATGAAATTCTGTGCAAAAAAATTTACTGGGTTTAATCAGGAAAGAAAAAGTCGACCGTATTGTCCCTGTGGACAAAGCTATGTGGATACCCGAGCTTAAGATCCGAATGTGCTTTGTGAACGTCTCGTTCCGTTTTTTTTAGTCTCCATTTGCTCTTATAAGGAGTTCCACTCTTCTGGGAAGATGTTCCAGTAGATTTTTGCGCAACTACACAAGTGTTGGTTAAATCAGGCGACGTGAAGAGGCCACAAAAAATTCAGCATGAAAAATCCATCCTAACAGGACTGAAATCATATCCTCCACCATATTTAACCCATGTAATGCAGATCTTCATGGCACTGGCTTTGTGCACTGTCATGCTGGAGAAGGTTTAGGATCAAGTTAAAGCGAAAGCAAAATTTTGTAGCAAACTTCTGCCTCCAGATTTGTTCTTACAGCTTGTTGAAGAACGAGACGAGTCGGGTGTCCGAATACTTTTGGCGGTAAAGTGTATGGGTAAAATCTGTTCTCTAATTTATCTTAAGGCAAACCGGAGGTTAAAACTATTCGCAGTGTTTTTACTTTTTACCGTTCAGAAGGAATAATGCAAAGCCTCCGGATGCATTTGGTGGATGTCCCGAGGTTGATGGTGATGTTCTTCATGACACAGTTACATGTGTCTTCATGACACTTAAATATGTGATTATTCTTTTATTCTATATTTAATTAGAATCAGATTGTGTGTGTACGTATATATATACAGTCGAATCCACTTATCTCGACCTCGGTTAACTCCCCAACCCTATTAAGTCGATGTTTTTGAAGTGGAACCGCCAAATTCTCGCTCTGTCTTAGCATTTTTTAATCGGTTATGTCGATTCTTTTATGTTGAAGAACCCTAATATCTCGAGCACAAGGGGGGGGCATATTTGCCATTTTAACGTCGGTTATCTCGATCCACATGACCAATCGCCGGCTTTTACCACGTCACCATCTCACTACCGTACCCCTCAGCCAGGGTGCATCTTATATACATGAAAATACGGTAGTGAGACGGCACTGTGCAGCCGCAGAAAAACTCGTGGAAGTGGCGGAAAAATCAAGCCTTCGAGATGCTACAGGTGTAGGATACTTTTCAGAGCTGTGTGTCAGAGTGAAATGACTCGAGAATTTAATGTTGAGACTGGTTAGCTTTTTGTGAAAACGAACTACACCCCGCACGTTTTTTTGTGATTTTGTGAGCGATCTTTGAGTTTGCAATGTTGGAGAATATAATAAAGGTTTGTTTTGAGAATCGACGGTGGTTTGTATTGTATACTGGTAAGTCTCTGCTGTTAGTTGGTGCACTTATGCCTTTTGGTGTAAACAAACATGTATGTACATTTTTATAGCATGCCTTCATCAAACAAATCGCAGCAACGCTGAAGTGTAAAAAACCTACAAAAACACGTGCATGCACATTCTCATTTATTAACGCACATCATGTAGATAAAGAAATTTCAAGCACGTTAATATATTGCCGCCATTTTGATTTTCGTTTATCTCGATCATTGGTTATCTTGACGCTTTTTGGCGTCCCCTATGCCGGCGACATAACCGGGTTCCACTGTATGTATTTATATATACAGTGTTTAATGACTAAGAGACATCTGTATAAATGTGTGTCTAGGTGTGTTTACAGGTCAATGAGGATGTAATCTATTGCAAATCCTAAATATCATTGGCATCATTATAATTTTTTGGGGAGGAAACATGTGCATGATATAAATTTTGTGTTTTAATTCTTAAAAAAAATGTTGTGTGTTTAAAAGAGCCATTAGATATTTTTCTGTTTAAGAGATGTGTAAAGTGAATATGAAATTGTGTGTGTGTGTGTGTGTGTGTGTGTGTGCGCCGGTATCGAAGCTCTCGTACATAAGCTGTTTATCCACACGACATCATTAAATTATAAAAATAGAAAAGCCACATCTGGCAGGGTTCGGCCAGATTGAAAGATCAAGTCATGTTGGGTTTCAGTGAGAAAGTCACTGAGGCATTCATTTCCATCGAAATGCTTTTTTTTTAGCGCTTTTGTTCACTGGGCCAGCGATTTCTTTTTGCTCATCAAAACTGAGGTGATTTTAATTACCATTTGGACTGACGTTTGTTGTGAGTATGTGTTGTTATTCAAGAAGAGCCAGATCTTTTATCATCCATGTTTTCAGGAAACACATAAGAGATATATATATATGCTAAATCAGATAATGCTTCTCAGTGTTCGAAAGGTCTTTCTGGATTTATTGGTTTTATCCGGAATCTTCCGGCAAATATTAGCGATGGGAAAATACCTGTGACGGCAATTTCAACGATTTTTATTTTAATATTGTCACCTCCCTCAGGGAAAGGTGTTTTTACTCACACCCTAGAAATATTTTCTGGCTTTTTGTTTATATTATTAGGGAGGTGGTAGTTAATGTGTTGGACTCTGGATCAGGTCACCACCAAGCTGCCACTGATGGGCCCTTGAGCAAGGCCCTTAACCCTAAAGTGCTCAGTTGTAGGTCGCTCTGGATGAGGGTGTCTGGAACTAGTTAGTGGAAACAAAACTAGCAGTATTTAAAGCTAAACTAGTCCTCTAACAATTCAGTTTTGAATGGACATTCAGTGTTGAGGATGTAGATGAGGTTTCCTTTGGAGTCTGGTTCCTCTCAAGGTTCCTTCTTACTCGTGCCGTCTCAAATTTTCCCTCACCACATTCGCCACTGGCTCGCTAATTAGAGACCACCTAGCAATTATAAGGAAAATGAATGTTAAGAGAAGAAATAACTAGAAAATTCTGAAAATAAATGAATAAATTGCCAGACAAAAAAACGCAGCACATTAAACGCATCTATCGACGCTTCCACGCTTTGTGTGTGTGTGTGTGTGTGTGTGTGTGTGTGATCTTGTCTGTCCTTGTGGTGACTAAACTGAGTGTGACTGCAAGTCCTATATTAACATCCTGTGGCGCTGTTCTGTGTGAATGTGCTCGAGGGAGGAAAAAAAAAGATCAAAAAGTCATCATTGTGTGGACCTAAACGCTCTCTACCTCCATACCTGAACGACAGGAGCTATTTCCTTTTTCCACTTTTTTTTCCCAAACAGGCTTTTTCCAGATCTTTCCATTATACCTTTGATTCTTTAACCAGTTATCCTTGATTGTCTTCAGGCCCGTTCTCTTTCTTTGTTATTCATATCTCTTCATTTGATATGATCTATATTTTGGCTTTAAGTATTAATTTAAGGATTATTTAACCAGGAGCTTTGCCTCTTGAGATGTGCACATCTCGATTTCAAGAGGGGTCCTGGAGCTGACTGCCGATGCAGGTAAACCTCTGATATCTAATGTCAGCATTTACACCTCTTAATTGTCTTAGGCCTAGCTACCGCTGTGGGGCGCGCACTGGCCTAGCACAGCCAGCCACAGCCTTGGCATTAGCTTTAGCGTTAGAATAGCTTAGCCTAGCGATGCTAAATGCCAGCAGTAGAGCTGTCCCCTGATATAGGTCGTGGAAATCCGATCGAGAAAAAAACTTACGCACGCTAACTTTCTTGGCCAGGCAGTCGACGTTACTAAACCTCGCTTAAATCGTAACGCTTTCTGGGGCTGCTAATCCGAGCGGTTTTATTCTTTTCATCATAAAGCGTAATCCCTAAATTCCTTCTCATATTGTGTCATTTTGGCATTTGCACTTACAGTAATCTCTATTTAATGCATCTGTCGGATATGTGTGAACACACAAGCAGAACCCTGACCTGAGATTCGGATCCACTGACAGGGAAAAGGACACAGGGAGTATAATGTATTTGCAAAAAAAATCATTTTTGAGGAGCAACAGAAGGAAAGAAAGAGGACGAGGATGAGGATGAAGTGTCTGGTCGGACAAAGCGCTGTAGATACGGTGCTTCAGAACCATTTGTTTCTTCTTTTTCTCTCAGACAAGGTTTCTGTTTCTAACTTGTGTAGAAGCCTGCAGGTTCAGTCTAATTTCTTTGTTCTTACTCTCTACTTCCTTCTGATCTGTACATCTTAAATATGACAAATATTTCACCCAAAGCGTCCAACATCTAACATCCAACTAGAGCATCAACAGTACAGAAAGTTCCATTTACGTTCACTTGTATTGAGAAATTTATTGATGGAAGCGACGCCTAACACAGAATTATAACTGCAGTCACATGTATAACAGCTAAAGTTTTGTGGACACCTGACCATCAGATTGGTATGTGCTTCTTTTTGAAGATCCAGGGTTCAGTTCAGAAATGTTCCATTTTAAAGGTCAGTGTTTAAGGCTCTGGGTTACTGATCAGAAGGTTGGGGGTTTAAGCCCTAGTATCTCCAGGCTGCCACTCTTGGGGCCCTTGAGCAAGGCCCTTAACTCTCAGTGCTCCATGGGCTGCTGTATCGTGGCTGGCCCTGTGCTCTGACCCCAGCTTCCTAACATCGCTGGAATATGTGGTGAAAGAGTTTCACCTTTCTAATTGGACTTTTGATTAGGAGGTTATGAGTTCAAAACCCAGTTCCACCAAGCTACCACAGCTGGGTCCCCAACAAGGCCCTTAACCCTCAACTGCTCAAGTGTAATTTGCCCTGGATAAGGGCATCTGTCAAATGCCTTCAGTGGGGTTGAAAAGGTCAGGGTTCTGAGCAGGACACTCAGGTAGAACTATCTTCATGCTGGATCAGGTTCAGGTCTCCTGGTTTAAGTGAGAGAAAAAAATGTAATGTTTAGAAGATCTTATACAACTGTGTGTTTCAGACTCCGTGACAAGACATTGACGATGAGCTACATACAAATGACAGGGGGAAGTGGTGGCTGAACGGTTAAGGTATTGGAATTTGCATCTGAAGGTCATGAGTTCAAAACACAGCCATACCAAGCTGCCACTCTTGGGCCCCTGAGCAAGGCCCTTAACCCCATAGCTGCTCCATTGTATGAATGGATAAGTGAATGTAAACATTTATTTCCACTTAGAAGGAAACAAAGGGCAGGGAATAATGTGCTGAATTTGTTCATGTTCATCACATATTCGCTACAGATGTTGACGATAGCGAGTACCATTAAATAGGTGCACAAAAAAAACCCCCACAAATGTAAACAATTTGTATAAACTGTTTATACTGTCATGTGACCGTCTGAAGGGTTTCCTCCAAACAAACATATCTAAAAATGTCCAGAACTTTATTTCCATTGAGCATGAAGAACAGCTTCACACGCTCTCTGCATGCGGACACTTGGTTTCTCTAAACGTTCAGCTGAAATACTCTGTCGTGCCTCCTGTACAAACCGCCGAAGATGTTCACTAGTTCTTGTGCTCCAGTTGATCTAGTGATAAACTTGCAGTGACTGGGCAGGTCGTTCTTATGATAGATATCACTCCAGACGACTCTTTGTTCTCTAAATAACTCTTACAGAGCTCGGACGTATTCCTCGCTTCGGCTCACCGTCGGTTCACGAAGTCGGTTCCGATGAGCCGCAGTCCAGACAGAATTGCATGGTGTTGAAGTATGGAATGGTTGGTTCACTTTCTGGAATAAATCTCCAACCTTCTCTGCTCCAAAACAACCCCAACCTCAAACCAAAGCTTCCACCTCCATGTGTGACTGTGGGGGTGAGGCAGTCTGATCACATCTTCTCTCCTGTTCTCCTTCTCACACAAGTTCTTCTGGTAGAGAGAAAAATATCACATTGGGGCTCCACAAAACTTCATCCACTCATTCACTGTTTAATTCTGGTGTGTGTTTTTTTTTGTTCATCAAAACAAAAGGAACATGCACGTGTCAATCAAAAACCATCAAAATAACCAGGTGTTTCCAAATTTCTGACAGGCACAAGGAGACATTTATTGTAAATTTATGGAAGGAGTCTCCAGCGTCGGTGTAACATGCGGTAAAGTCTTCAGGAACGAGGACATCATGAGTCCTGCGAGACTTTTAAGCTGAATGTTTTCGTCTTGTAACCTAAGTGCGTTAAACGACAAGAAACCTGAGAACGATGGAGAAGTGGCTGTTTATAGCTGCTATAACGCATAATAACCGCTAGACTTTATTATTAAACGAACGGCGATTAAAACGTTTTGATCATTTTGTTACAAATCGATCGAAAATTAGAGTTGGGAGCAAATTGCTGTGGTATAAGAACTTTGGACGTGGCGATTTTTCTAAAAGAGTTTTGAGAAACGGAACACTGATGAGTTTACCTCGAGGATGTCAGCACCGCCCCCTCCCCCACATCTAAACGCTGTATCTGTAGTAAAACACTGGACCAATCCGTCTGAATATGACTATCAACACTGCTGTCGTTAGAGAAAATGACACACGAAGAATTCACACACACACACACACACACTCTCTTTCCATCCAGAGGCACATTCATCTCTCTTTCCCTCTTGCTTTCTCTGTCTTTGTGAAGTTGGTGTTGTGTGTAAGTTGTTCTGGTGTGTGTCGTTACCAGCCACTGGCCTGTTGTGATGAACGTGTCTCACGCATGCTCTCCTGCTTTCAGGGCCGGGTCTGGCGTTCATCGCGTATCCCAAAGCCGTGTCGATGATGCCCGGGGCACTGTTCTGGCCCACACTCTTCTTCTTAATGCTGCTGATTCTGGGGCTGGACAGTCAGGTCAGTGATTCAAATTATAAAATTTTACATGAAACTGTGACTTTATTAACACCCTGGTGTTCATTTTATATATATATATGTGTTTAAATGCAAAACATAAACTCGCTTCTTTTTTTTTTCTTATTAATTGTAATTATTATTTGAATTTGTGAACGTCAACAGTTTTTCATCACCGGCTTCAGCACTTTTTTTTTCAAAAAGCGATTCCAAATAAAATCGGTTTAATAATATATAAATATATAAATATTTGAAAATCTAAAATACATCAGAATTAAACAGAATAAATCAAATGAATGCAATACATTTTTATTATATTAATTACATTTAGCGATCGATTTATTTGTCATGAATCAAATGGATTAAATATCATTTTATAAATGGAAAAATTAAATGAAAGCGTTTACATTTGTAAGAATTTTCTATTCAAATTTTATTCTCATGACCTTCTGATTAGAAGTCTAACCACTAATTCACTGCGTAATTTGACGTGTCTCTTCTCCTCGTGCAGTTTGTTGGAGTTGAAGGCATGATCACTGGCATCCTGGATCTGCTCCCTTCACGTTACAGCAAACGTAAAATTATTGTGGGGTCCTGCTGCATCTTGTCTTTCATCATAGATCTCTCCATGGTTACACAGGTAAGTGTGGAGATAAAGCTTTCCATTATCATGTATGGAGGTATTTAATATGCACTCAATGAAACTCGATTTTCCTCTGTGTGTGTGTGTGTGTGTGTGTGTGTGTAGGGAGGGATATACGTCTTCCAGCTGTTTGACTATTATTCTGCCAGTGGAATGACCCTGTTGTGGCAGGCATTCTGGGAATGCATTGTTGTGGCTTGGGTTTATGGTAAAGACTCACCATCACCCACGTACACTATAATAACACTTACAACACTCCAGTGTTTAACTCTCAGTTCATCACACTTCAGATTTCCCTGTAGAACGGAAGCTCAGAGTGTAGGTTTGGCTGCAAGGTGAAAATAACGAAAAGCGCTCGTTCTGATTCGTTACTTTAATAATAGATAATAAATGTGTTGTTGATTCTTTATATTTCTCAGCATATTAGGAAGCTGGAGTCATGAATGTAATTAAGAAGCTTTATCGCGTATCTATTTTCCATTCAGGGAGTTTTTTACTGTAACTTCACTACTTTTTAAAGTCAAATATTTGACTTTTTACTCGAATACATTTAGTGAAATCAGTTTCTTTTTATTTATGAGGATAAAAACGAAACTGCTGAAACACGCAGCAATCAGAATCGAGCGCAAGCTCTGTTTTACACGTGTTCCGATCGACGCTCGGTGTATCTACTGATCACCAACATACAGTTCAGCATCAGTTTAAAATCAAGCAGAACATTTAGAGAGGAATAAATGATAAAGAAACTCCAGACATGAACGCGACACAACACACGTGGATTTATTTACGTGATTGTTTTGAAGAAGGTTTTGGGTTCATGATGATTGTAATTGTCAGGGATCCACCTGTCACGCCCCCTTTGGTGGCTCTCCATGCCTCTGCTCTCCCTAGAGCTCCAGGTTTAACCATGCACACCTGGGGGTCATCATCAATCATGCCTCCACTCTCTCTGGAGCTCCAGGTTAATCACGCTCACCTGGGGCTCATCATCACTCCACCCCGCTCCTACTTAAACCCCTCATTCACACCCACTCCCCGTTCGTGATTGAATATGTTGGACGCTACGTACTGTGTGAATGGGTTCTTTGTTTTGTGCGAGATTCTATGTTTTTCGTCCTGTTCGGGCTCCACTCTGCTCCTGGGCTCCTCAGAGCGCTCCACTCGGCTCCAATGTCCCGCCGAGGGTGCCGTTGCATCGTCACCTGCCTGTGAAGGGGACGTCGTACCACCGCCTGGCTGTGAAAGGGACGTCGTATTGCTGCCTGGCCGCAAAAGGGACATCGCACCACCGCCTGGCTGCAAGGAGGAGATCGTACTGCCTCTGACTGCCAATGAAGGTGGCACAGTAGCCCACGGTTCCTCGGACAGCCCCAGGTCACTTCCAGAGCCGTCCGGCAGTGATGTCGTGGTCCTGGACTCTTCTGAGGGTGACACCACAGCCCCAATTTCCTCGTCTCGCCTCTGAGCTCCTCCGATTACGACGTCTCGCCCCTGAGCTCCTCCGTCGGTGACGTCTCGCCCCAAGGCTCCTTCGTCAGCGACGTCTCGCCCCTGTGCTCCTCCGTCGGCGACGTCTCGCCTAAGAGCTCCCCCGATGGCGGCGGCTCGCCTAAGAGCTCCTCAAACGAAGACGTCTCAGCCCCAAGTCTCCCAAAAGACGAAGCCACACCTCCTAGACCATCTGAAGGCGAAGTCACGTCTCAGCTTTCCGCTCCAGGCGACGTTTTGCCTCCGGGTTCCTCTCTGGGCGACGTAACACCTCCGTGTCCCTTTTCGGGTGATGTCCCTCCTCCAGGTCCCTCGGATGATGACAACACACTCCCGAGTTCCTCTGAAGGCGTCGTCACAGCTTACAGCCCCGGCGAAGGTGTCACTTCGTTCCTCCGGGGTGGACATCGTTACACTCCCGTCCTCTGTGCTGGACATCACTCCGCTCCAGACCTCCCCAGTGGGCATCAATCCGCCCTTGATTGCCGCCGAGTGCGTCACTCTGTCTCTGGTCTTTGCCAGGGAGATCGCTCAGCCTTTGGGCTCCACTGCGGGCGCTGCTTGGTCCCTGTCCTACGCCGGAGCTGTCTCTCTGCCTCCGGCCTCCGCTGAAGACGTCCCTAGTCTCTGCTACTGACAGTTCTGACCAGGTCCCTTTCGACCCTGGACGGACACCGGGGTCCTCTTCCGAGTGCCCTGGCCCTCCGGGCATCGGTGGGTTTGTGGTATCAGGTGCTGCCTCCTCGGGGATCCACCTGCCACGCCCCTTTTGGTGGCTCTCTATGCCTCCGCTCTCCCTAGAGCTCCAGGTTTAATCACGCTCACCTGGGGCTCATCATCACTCCACCCCGCTCCTACTTAAACCCCTCATTCACACCCACTCCCCATTCGTTATTGAATGTGTTGGACACTACGTACTGTGTAAATGGGTTCTTTGTTTTGTGCGAGATTCTATGTTTTCCCTCCTGTTCGGACTCCACTATCTGGTACCGGCTGCGCTTCTTCTCCCCGCGCATCCCGGATCAGCTACGCTTCTCCCCAAGCACACCTCAGACTCTCGCAAGGACTTGTGTGTTTGTGTGTGTGCATGTGTGTGTGTGTGTATCTTTCCCTCACACTTGTTAATTAAATCAGTGTTTGAGTCATTATTATAATTCTATTAATAGATCAGTGTGCTGAGAGTCACATTCAAGTCTTTTTACGTTAAAGTGATTAAATAAAGAATCTTGTGATAAAAATTATAATATGAACATTATAGTTATAATAAATCACTACTTTGGATACTTAAGTTCATTTTTACTGGAGTTACATTTAACTGAGTGCAGCTTTATTTTAACTACATGGTTTATATACTTTGTCCACCGCTGATGTTCAGTATGTACCTGAAAATGGATAAAAAATGTGGGCGGAAAAGGCGGTGAAAAATCATAACAGGAGGTTCTTCAGATCGAAAAGTGAACCTGTTGTGTTTTATATGCTGTTATTATGTTCACTATTATTGCCATAGCAAAGGTTATATATGCCTGTGTATTAAAGTGTGTGTGTGTGTGTGTGCAGGTGCTGATAGGTTTATGGATGACATTGCCCATATGATCGGTTACCGGCCTTTTCCTTGGATGAAGTGGTGCTGGTTGTTTTTTACTCCATGTGTTTGCATGGTGAGTGAATCTCTTTTCCTGCTGCTGAACTCACAGATAAAAGGTGTTCAATAGTGTTGTAGCTCTGTAGCAGGAGATCTTCCACTCCACCCCCAGTGGAAAGCAATGTGCTGGAACAGGTTTTGGTCTTGTGAAGGTAAAATTTCATGCTATCCAAAGACGTCCTACACATCTCTCTCTCTCTCTCTCTCTCTCTCTATACTCATCTCAGGGAATTTTCATGTTCTACCTGGTGAACTACAAGCCTCTAAGCTACAACAATGTGTACGTGTACCCGTGGTGGGGAGAGATGATCGGATGGTGTATGGCTCTCTCCTCCATGCTCTGCATCCCCATTAGTGTCGCCTACAAGCTCATCATGGCCAAAGGATCCTTCCGACAGGTTCAGCCCACTTTTTATTACTTATTTATTTTATTCTTTTGAGCACATAAAGTAGGTACAGAGCGCTACAGGATTTCATTAAGTCGTTTAGCTCTTCATTTATTCGGTTTTTCGTTTATAATCATCTTCACTTGTTGCGTTTTTTTGTGATAATCGCCCCCCAAAATTCGCATTCGGCAGCACGTGACGAAAACGTTCTGCGAGGAAACGTATTTTGTGTAAACACCCGTGCTAAAAAATAAATCATTAAGTAATCCACTATAGGTGGGTGTGTTTATGCTATTTTTTGGAAAGGGGTTTTTGGTGTTTGAGAGACGTTTGCAGGTTTCGTTTGTTTCTATGCGACAAACCCGCTGGTGGTTCCATGATAGATATCACTCCAGACGTCTGTCTGCTCTCTAAATTACACTAACAGAACTCAGATGTACGCTCGGTTCCGATGAGCCGCAGTCCAGACGAAACTGCATTGTGTTTAAGTATGGTTTTATAGCCATGTTGGTTCTGGAATAAGTCTCCAAAACAACCCCAAACCATTAATCTTCTACCTCCATGTTTGAGTGTGGGGGTGAGGGAGTCTGATCTCATCTTCTCTCCTGTTCACCGTCCACAGCCGCTGTATGATTCCACTCACATCTAGTGTTTTTAGATCAGGTAGATCGTCTTAGCGGCTCTACAGAAAGGCGGAACCTCTGCTTTGATACTTCCAGATTAGAACTAAATTGTGCACTGTAGCAGAGAAAATGTTTAGACACATACTTGCTTTTTTATTTTATTTCAATTGTGACGCAAATTTTTAATTAGTATTAAAATAAATAAAAAAAGGAAAAAAAATGACAAATGTATTAATTTTCTCTATTCGTTTAATCGTCCAGTGTAGTGATAATAAAAATCTCCCAAATATGATAAAGTCCCATCCAAACTTGCTAGTCAAAAAAGTGCGAGTGGATCAGGAGAGTTTTGATGGATTAGAGTCATGAAGGTCCATATGTCCGCTGTGAAATCCAGACTCCACGTTGAACCCAAATGACAGAAACATCACCTTTTTGGAACATGCCCTGACAGGTCGGAGTCGGGAAATGTGGAATGTAGGATGGATCCGAAGGGCCCTAGGCAGTCTGGGGTGCACAGCAACCGGGTTAATGACCTTGGAGATAGGGAATGGTCCCAGAAATCGTGGGGAGAGCTTGCGACACACAGCCTTGAGAGGAAGGTCCCGAGTGGAAAGCCACGCCTTTTGACCAACCTGGTAATGGGGTGCAGGACAGCGCCTCCGGTTGGCCCAGCGAGCATAGCTCTGGGAAGCTCTAAGAAGTGCTGTGCGGGCCCTCCTCCAACTGAGTTGACAGTGCCGAAACTGAGCCAATGCAGATGGGACGGAAGCCTCAGCCTCCTGGGTAGAAAATAGAGGGGGTTGATAACCATAAACTGTCTGAAAGGGAGATAATCCAGTGGTGGCAGTAGGTAATGAATTATGGGTGTACTCAACCCACAACAGCTTGGAGGACCATGAGGAGGCATCTTGGGCGCAAAGGACACGGAGTCCGGTCTCTAGCTCCTGATTGAGCCTCTCAGTCTGGGCATTGGTTTGCAGGTGGAACCCAGAGGAGAGGCTGATCAAGACCCCTAGGAGGTGAAAAAACTCCTTCCAAAATCTGGCTATGTATTGAGGGCCCCGGTCAGAGAGGATGTTACGAGGAAGACCGTGCAGACGGAAAACGTGCAGGAGAAGAAGCGCATCGGTCTCCATAGCAGAAGGCAGTTTGGCCAGGGGAATAAAATGTACCATTTTCGAGAAACGGTCCACCACGGTAAGAATGACTGTGCTTCCGGCGGAGGGGGGCAGACCGGTAACAAAATCCAGGGCAATGTGAGACCAGGGGCGTTTAGGCACAGAAAGTGGACGTAGTAACCCCACCGAACGGCCCTTCGGATTCTTGTGTTGTGTGCAGGTGGGGCAGGCGGCAACAAATTCACGGACATCTTTCTGGACAGTGGGCCACCAGAACCGCTGCCGGAGGAGGGACAGAGTTCGGGGAAACCCGGGATGGCAAAACAGAGGTGAGCCGTGACACCACTGGAGGACTTGGGGCTGCAGCTGTATAACCCTAGCCTCGGGGTCAAGGTCCAGGGCACGCACGGTAACTGAAGGAGGAAGTATGGATGTGAAGGTGGAATCTTCTTTCTCCATAGGGGAGTGTAACCTGGAAAGAGCATCAGGCTTTCCATTCTTAGATCCCAGGGCGGTAGGAGAGAGAGAATTTTAACCTGCCGAAAAAAACTGGGACAGTACAGCGCATACCTCTAGGTCAGAGGCATCGACTTCCACGATGATCTGGTGAGAGGGATCGGGAAAAACCAGGACTGGGGCAGAGGTGAAGAAGTCTTTGAGTCTGACGAAAGCTCGCTCCGCCTCGGAAGGCCATGAAAAGGACCAGCGGGAGGAGGAAGCGGAAGTTGGACTACCGGAAGTGCGCGCGCCGTCGGCTGACAGGAACAGATTCAATACAACAGAAACGGACACAGTAAACTGCGAGTGAAAGTGGGGAGGTTCAGTGATTAAAGTTTTGGTCTTTTGGGATCCGAGCAACAGCAAAAATGGGCCCCTGAGCAAGGCCCTTAACCCAACAGCTGCTTTAATGTATGAATGAAATAAATGTATGTCGCTCTGGATACGGGTGTCTGTATTGTTATTTCATGTAACTTCTTAAGTCTTTTTAAGTTTTAAAAAATACTATAAAATCCTTTGTATGACACAATGACATCATAAAAAACGCGGCCTCTGATTGGTGCCCAGACTTGTTAAGGTCAGAGCAGAAAATTGATCCGTATGGAAGAAGGTGGTGAAGGTAACGAACACGCAGGCTGCCAGCTTTCAAACAGACGTCCGATGATCGATAGATAAATAAAAATCCGAGTGCCAGATATTGATTTATTATTAAAAATCAAATGATTAAAAAGCAGCCCTTCGTTACCAAAAACCAAGTAACTACTTTAGGATACATTTATGATTCATTCACAAACTTTTCAACATTAAATTACTTTAAAACTCCACATCGTCTGGGAGATCACAGGGACACGTATGTGAATGTTTGATCTGTTGATTAGTTGCATGTGTCAGATTTGATTGCGTGACTCCGCCAGAGAAAATCTGCTGCTATCAAACATTGTTTACTTGATTAACCGATTCAGTTTTGAACTGATCAAACAGACCAAATGACTGAAGGTTTGCAAAGAAATTTTATTCTTCTTTTGTAAAAGCATTTTTTAGTATTTTTTTTTTATATTTTGATACATGATGCAGCTGCTGTCTTTTGTAGTTTCTTTTGATGCCGTTAAAGTTAAAGTTAAAGGTATTTGGTATTTTATTTTAAAGTACATTTTCTTTGCCCAATCCTGAGTCTAAGGAACTTTTAGAGACTCGATGATTCGTTCAATTTCAATTCGTTTTATTTTTGCGATAAATCCGAATACTTGTCGATAAACAGTTATGGAGACACGATGGAGCGTAGATTCAGATCAAGTCTCTAAATCATGTCTGTTTTCTTCATAGCGCTGGGAAAGTCTGACCAAACCTGTATGGGGTGCACATCACCTGGAATACATGGCCCCCGGCGCTGACACGCAAAACCTGCCGTCCTCGTCCCCCGGAACCAAAGACAACATCGTCTTCGAGACCCGCTTGTAGCCGCGAGGTTGGAGGGTCCGCACGAAGCAAAAATAACGAAGAAAACAACAACAATCCCGAAGACAAGCTGATTATGCTGCTGCTCGAAGCCGTTCTCCAGTTCAGATTTTACACTTGTCTGTATTTAAACAAGCATTGTTTCAAAAAATAAATTTACGAAGACTTTTCTTTATTTCTTGCTTTTAGAACTCCCGGGTTGAAATCGCTGCTCTTTCTGTTTCACTCCTTGCAGTTCTGCACATTTTTGTTTGTTTGTTTTCGCAGCGCACTATTAGCTTGTCCTCGCTTCGGACGAAGACGCGCGGCACGAAAGAGAGACGGATTCTAGCTTTGCTGTAGCTTTTTTCTTACCATCACCTCCACAGGGCAGAATTCCCACAATATCCTCCTCGTCCAATCGGAGAATTCAGTTCAAATTCAATTCACTTGTATTGCGATTTTAACATTATGCATTGCAGCAGTTTTAAAGAAATTATACATTATTATTATTATTATTATTATATAAATAATTAATGTAAACGTATAAAAACGCTTTCTATGAGTTTCTCTCTAATGAGATTTCATGAGAAAGAAACCGGATTCTAAAGGGAACCTATCAGATCTCGCTCCCCTTCTCCTGTCGTATGGCTGCAGATAACTTGGAGTCGGGTACAGAGACTGAGGTGGTTGCACGCCGGCTCGATCCCTCACATGGTTGGGACATTGTGTGGACATGATCTGAGGCTGTCGTATGGATTCTTTAATTTGGGACACCTCCACACTGAGATCCTTCAACAATGCCATGTCAGACCGCATTTCTTTTAACTCACTTAAAATGTCAGGTTCAAGTTTCTCTGTGTTTTTGTGACACTGTGTCTTGACTTTCTTTTCAACAGCAACTTCATTAGCCTGCACTGGATTCACTTTGATGTTCTTTTGGGACAAAAGCTTCTTCTTGTTTTGACGCTCCGTTTCATTTGCGCATGCAACATTGACCTTGTCTAAGAGAAGTTCATCACTCACATCAGTTCTTGTCAAGTAAGGTTGCAGGTCACTTCTAATACTTTCATTTTGCAGACCAGTCAGGACAGTGTGGAGAAACATGCTCTGAACCAGGATTGGGTCATATTTTAAACTGGATTCCGCTTCCTGAGATGCAAACAGGATCTTTTGCCTCAAATCAAGAGACAACGAACGAGGAAGCTTTGTGGGGTCTCCTTGCTATTCTGTACTTCTGAGGTGAGCTGCTTGTACAATTCAGTTGCCCCTTTTTTCTTGATAATGTGCTCGTAGAATGCGTCTAAGAATGGGCAGGGTGAGGTTTAATTTTCCTTCCAGGTAGCTACGCAGCTGCATGCCTGGTGCTATTGCTCTTATTACTGCATCCACAATTTCAAGCTCTGAAACCCCCTGCTCAGTCCATGCTCAATTTGATGGGCCAAACTTGAAAAGGTGAGTTTGTCTTTTTGTCCATGCTCACCAATTTGTGCTGATATTTTAAACTCTCTGTTCCAGGGAAGCATGACTGGTCGAGATGGCACTGGATGCAGGTATGTGCTTGTGTCTTGCTGTATGTTTGAGCTTGGTAATGTGTTAGGGCTTTGTGGTGTGTTTGTGTGTTGTAGTGTGTTAGTGTTTTGGTATCTGTGATTTGCTGCACCTTGTTTTTGCTGAAGTAATTTTTGCAGAGCTAACTGTATCGTGTCCATTTCTTTTTGCAGTTTTTCCTGCTCTGTAGTTTCTGGTACTGCATCTAAAGTCACTCTCTTAGATGTGTGTGCTGTGTGTTTTTCTGAATCGCTGTTTGCATTCGCACACTGAATTTCACTGATTTTGTCTTTTAGACAAAAGCTCTGACATACCAGCATCTTCTAGCTCCTCTAATGCTTCTCTCTCAATGTGTTTCACAATCACAGAAATAAGAGATGAACCATTGTTAGTGTTAAGACGGTTTTCACACTGTTTCACACACATTCCTTTGTCTGTTCAGTGTCTATAGAATATTTACGATGTTAGTATGTACGGTAAACAGGTGATTTCGTCGCAATATTTTTTCCTCACCTTAGATGTAAAATGCAAGATTAGATGATGTTTTTTACGGTGTGTCTAATATACGCAATATTGTCTAAAAGTATCCAAAAGAATCCACGATAATTTACAGCCAGAAAAAAATAGATAAATGAAAAATTAATTGATTTAAAAAAAAAAATAAAAGTGAGAGAAAAGAGAAAAGGAAAGAAAAGGAACTAAAGAAAAAGGGACATTTTTGAAAAGGCTTAAATTTTTTTAAAAGACTTTAATCTTGTTTTGGTTTTATAATTATTTTTTTCTCCTAACTTACAAAATTTGTGATCCAATTGGAGACACTGGATTACTTTTTTTGTTTGAAGACTGCGATCCCCCTGGTGCCGAGCGCAGCTGTATTGTCTAAGTGTTATGTGTTGTGTGTATCGTCTGAGTGTTAAGTGTTGTGTGTCTGTTCTTTGTTCTGTGTAAAGAAGACGGGTCATGACATTTTTTTTTTTTTGCTTACTTCCGGAAGAAAATCCCAAAGATTGAATGTATAGGAATTGTGCTGGTTATTGAACTAATCCTTATTTAGATCATTTGGCATTATGGAGTGAAATTGTGTCACATCTAGATACTTTTTCCTAGAGATTTAGATGCTGCTAGAGGTTTCTACTATGCTCCAGGTTAAGTAACCCGTTATGCTTTGCACTGCAACAGGAAGTGGCCTTAGCACAAAACTCAAGGAGGAGGTCCTAGGAAAAAGGGGAAGTTCATCTAATAGGGAATAGATAGATTCCAATTTCATGTCCTGTAACTCACCTTTTGCCTGTGGTGACAGCGACTGGTACAAATCTTTATCATAGCTTTACAATAATTCCAAACTCGCCTTAAAACCTTTTAGGAAGAGATATGATGCACAAAATGGGAATGGAAAATGTTTTTTGAAACGAATGTCTCACTGTCTTTTCCTTCTGTCCTCATGCTCTCAACCGAGCCACAGCCACTTCCAGAAGATTTCTTTCAGGGTAGTACAGAGGTCCTGCCTGACGAACCAAATTTAGGTGAAGTTAACCCTAAATTATGGGCCTCTCACAAAGATGAGGCAGGTTTAATCCAGGTAAAACCGTATCATGCACTCATGAACACACACCATCCGATTTTTGTTAAACAATATCCATTGTCGAAAGAGAAGAATGTTGGCATTGCTCCAGTTATTGACAATTTATTGTCACAAGGTGTTTTGATCGAGACACATTCACCGTATAACACACCGATTAATCCCGTCTTGAAGGCAGATAAAAAATGCTGGAGGCGAACACAAGATTTACGAGAGATTAATAAATTAGTTATTCCGTTAGCTCCTTTGGTGCCCGATGTAGCTACCATTGTTAACTCTATACCAGCGACTCACAGATTTTTCACTGTGATTGATCTTTGTTCTGCTTTTTTCAGTGTCCCTTTGGCCTCAGAGACTTGTCACAGGACTGCCACAAAGCGTCAGTGGTCGTCTGCAATGTCCTGGCTCAGGCTGGATTTAAAGCTTCACACCAGAAACTACTGTGGGTGAAGAGAAAGGTCTCATATCTGGGCCACGTGATCTCAGAAGGCCAACGTAAGATATCGCAGGACCGAGTACAGCTTGTGACTGGGTTTTCAAGACCTCAGACTGTGAAACAGATGCAGAGCTTCTTGGGACTGGTGAACTGCTGCCGAGCATGGATCCCTGACTGCACACAGCATGATAAAGTTTTGCGTAGTGCTATTGATCACAAAGCTCCTCAATCACATCTTATTCTGTGGACTCATGAAATGACTGACAGTTTTGCTGCCCTCAAGAAGACCATTAAGGAACGTGTTACTAAAGCCTGCATCGAAACAGGCCGAATTTGGACTGTTGTTCTCCCGGTAGTACTCACAGAAAATGAGAATGACCCCATCTTCAACTACTAAATATTGATAATACTGCTTATAGACATACTGAACAAGCACTGAGAAACAATTGTCTTATGATGTCTTGGAGAACGTGAAACAACTGCTGAACAAAGCTTTATTGAGAAGATTAAGAGTTTGTTTACGAGGGTTGAACACTATTTTGTTTTAGGAATGATTCTTGTATTGATTGTTGGAATTGTACTTTGTATGTTGCCATGTTTTGGTGTGTGATGCAAAATCATAAATGATTTAAAGTGGTCATTGTTAGTGTTAAGACGGTTTTCACACTGTTTCACACACATTCCTTTGTCTGTTCAGTGTCTATAGAATATTTACGATGTTAGTATGTACGGTAAACAGGGAGTCTTATCTGGACTCACACATCTCCGGCTAGTATATCCTCTTATCTAAACAGTACACAACTTCAGCTCAGCCTTTTTCTCTGTATGTGTATATATACGTTATGTGTCTGCAATAAACAGAAGAGGAAGAACATTTGCTGCATTGCTGTGTGTTTCTTCTTCCCTGATATCGCAGGTCGTATGGAAAACGATCTAAAGACTGGCCCACTTTCTCCATCATTACACTTCTTCTCTGTACATATCTCACCTTTAGCACCACGACACTTTAAGCTCTGGACTTGCAGCAAAGTGCACTTTATATTTATTTTATTTTACACCACACCATACCGCACACGGACCCTTACACCACACCATACCGCACACGGACACTTACGGACCTTTACACCACACCATACCGCACACGAACACTTACGGACCTTTACACCCCACCATACCGCACACAGACCCTTACACCACACCATACCGCACACGAACACTTACGGACCTTTACACCACACCATACCGCACACGGACACTTACGGACCTTTACACCACACCATACCACACACGAACACTTACGGACCTTTACACCACACCATACCGCACACGAACACTTACGGACCTTTACACCCCACCATACCGCACACAGACCCTTACACCACACCATACCGCACACGAACACTTACGGACCTTTACACCACACCATACCGCACACGGACACTTACAGACCTTTACACCCTACCATACTGCACACGGACCCTTACACCACACCATACCGCACACGAACACTTACGGACCTTTACATCACACCATACCGCACACGGACACTTACGGACCTTTACACCACACCATACCGCACACGGACACTTACGGACCTTTACACCCTACCATACCGCACACGGACACTTACGGACCTTTACACCCTACCATACTGCACACGGACCTTTACACCACACCATACCACACACGGACACTTACGGACCTTTACACCACACCATACCACACACGGACACTTACGGACCTTTACACCACACCATACCGCACACGGACACTTACGGACCTTTACACCACACCATACCGCACACGAACACTTACGGACCTTTACACCACACCATACCGCACACGGACACTTACGGACCTTTACACCCTACCATACTGCACCTTGACACTTACAGACCTTTACACAACACCATACCACACATGGACACTTTATGGACCTTTACACCACACCATACCGCACACGGACACTTACGGACCTTTACACCACACCATACCACACACGGACACTTACGGACCTTTACACCACACCATACCACACACGGACACTTTATGGACCTTTACACCACACCATACAGCCCACAGACACTTACGGACCTTTACACCACACCATACCGCACACGGACACTTTATGGACCTTTACACCACACCATACCGCACACGAACACTTACGGACCTTTACACCACACCATACCGCACACGGACACTTACGGACCTTTACACCCTACCATACTGCACCTGGACACTTACGGACCTTTACACAACACCATACCACACACGGACACTTTATGGACCTTTACACCACACCATACCGCACACGGACACTTTATGGACCTTTACACCACACCATACCGCACACGGACACTTACGGACCTTTACACCACACCATACCGCACACGGACACTTACGGACCTTTACACCACACCATACCACACACGGACACTTTATGGACCTTTACACCACACCATACCGCACACAGACACTTACGGACCTTTACACCACACCATACCGCACACTTTATGGACCTTTACACCACACCATACCGCACACAGACACTTACGGACCTTTACACCACACCATACCGCACACAGACACTTACGGACCTTTACACCACACCATACCACACACGGACACTTTATGGACCTTTACACCACACCATACCGCACACAGACACTTACGGACCCTTACACCACACCATACCGCACACGGAAACTTACGGACCTTTACACCACACCATACTGCACACGAACACTTACGGACCTTTACACCACACCATACCACACACAGACACTTTATGGACAACCCACCACAAAAATTGTCTATTGTTTACACTTTGTTACACATTGTTTACGGTTTACTGTTTCACTGTCTACTGCCATAAGAATTTTTTTGTATGTACATTTTTCTCTTTGTTTCACATACATATATCTTTATATATTCTTATATTTTATGTTATAATGTTTTTTATACTTTATCCTTTATTTATCTGCTTCTTTTCTTTTTCCCCATCCTATTCCCTCATGCCGGACCGTCGTATAAAGCATTTCACTGCATGTCGTACCCTGTATGTATGTGTATGTGATGAATACAATTTGATTTAATTTGATTTGAAACCTCTCCAAGAATTAAGTTGCGTTTGGGGATAATAAAAATCTAACAACGACTTTGGCTAATGGCATATTCACCCTCAATTCTTAGAAACTCACATAGTTCAAGAAGGTTCTCTTTTGAGAGAGCATATAATGCTCCTGTCACCTCAAGCTTCAAGTCCTCTAAGTGATCCATGAGTTACTCAATCTCTAGATGTGTGCAAAGTGATAGAAGAAATGTCCTTAGCTGGTTGGAGTTCTGCAGCGCTCCTGGTATCGAAGATTAACCTCAGATTGCTTGCACTTTCCTTCCTGGCTCCAAACGGACACCAAACGTCTTCATTCCACTGGTCACCTGGGATGAGTAGCAGGCTGAATGTGCACTGGAAGCGGGCTGTCGTCACTGGAAGCCAACTCGCACTGCATTCATTCCTCACTGGTGCCTCCAAAAATGTAGTACCCACACCGCCTGATGAGGGGAGAGAAATGTTCATAAAAAACAAGTGAGACGGAGCTGCTGCTGCTTCACTGTAGGTGAATTGTTTTCTTCTTTATAAACAATCAAAACAGTATTTTTAAATATTCAAATGAGTGACATCACTTTAAGAGATTTCAACATACAGTACAGACCAAAAGTTTGGACACGCCTTCTCATTCAAAGATTTTTCTTTATTTTCATGACTATGAAAATTGTAGATTCACACTGAAGGCATCAAAACTATGAATGAACACATGTGGAATTATAGATGGAATTATATACATAACAAAAAAGTGTGAAACAACTGAAAAATCTCATATTGTAGGTTCTTCAAATTCGCCACCTTTTGCTTTGATTACTGCTTTGCACACTCTTGGCATTCTCTTGATGAGCTTCAAGAGGTAGTCACCTGAAATGGTCTTCCAACAGTCTTGAAGGAGTTCCCCGAGAGATGCTTGGCACTTGTTGGCCCTTTTGCCTTCACTCACTATTAAATTTCAAAGAATAAATCAATGACAAATGATGAAAATATTTATTTATAGCACATTGCAACAATGCACAGGATAAAATAAATGAAAATTAAAACTTAAATGTTGAACTTAAATGTACAGGCCCTCTGGCCTGCTGAAAGGTTGTACAATTAAATATGTTCTTTTATAAAAACAAAGTGCATTCAGAAAGTGCAACTGCTTAAAGATACAACAACATCACTGGGAAACTTCCTGCCTTTTCAAAAACCTCCACCACAGACGGAGTGCGCGTGCTCGGAGGGGTTTTGCTTTTCTGTGCGCGTGCCTCTCATATTCAGCATAGCGATCGGGATGTTTGGATTTCAGGTGATAAATTAAACCCGACGTGGAGAAAGTCTTTGCAGACGCACCCCATCTTGAAATTTCGCTATTACATGTTTTGCAAATCGCTCTCCGTGGGTCTTTCTCACATTTACTGAAATACGTCCACACCGCAGACATGTTGCTTTAGACATGCACGTGCAGGGCGCGCTTTCTGTTTGCGTCATCACAACAAACTGTTTCCCCGTGTTTTTTCACTGATCAAAGTCTTTCAGCCGAAAACCGAACATTTTCGGTGCATCCCAACTTATAACTGTTGCAGTATTGATCAAAAGAAAAACACATTCTATTCAGAAATTAACTTGTATGATGCTATTTGTGAGAGCGCGTGGTCTCCATGACTAGCATGAGAATTGTAACTAACACATACAAGACAAACTTTTACACTGCTAATAACAAGAACTTCAACGTTTTAAATAGTGTCATTTATATTCTTTAAAATAACTACAACATGTGAAAACACATATTTTCCACTCTAATAATATTTTCCGTACCTGATGAGGGGAGAGAAATGTTCATAAATAAACAAGTGACACGGAGCTGCTGCTGCTTCACTGTAGGTGTATTGTTTCAGCAGCGCGCCCCCTCCCGACTCAGGTGAGAATTACAGCCAAGACAAAAGCAATCAAATGATCGATTGTCAGACAAAATTAATACAATCATTTATTATTCATTCACTATTAAATTATTTATTTATTATTATTTCTTTTAGCTACCACATATACATATATACATTCATATATACATTCATTTATATATACAATCATATATACATTAATTTATATATATATATAATATATCTGTGAGGTATATTTTTAAAGTTTGCTGCAGGATGAGTTTGTGATAAAGATGTGACTGTGGAAAGGGTTGATGATATTGATGATATGATTCAGTGTTGTTTTTGAGAAACACTGAGTCAGCACAATTATATATGCGTTGTCTTTTATAAGTGTCGAGCTCGAGTGTGTGTGTGTGTGTGTGTGTGTGTGTGTGTGTGTGTGTGTGTGTGCTTTATGTGTTAGATTTCAGTATTTTCCGCTGACCACCCAGGGACCAAACACGACTGAATTGAGCGTCTGGAGAGCTCCTCCCCTTTTCCTGATTTCCACTTCATCCCACAGCACCCTGGGATGGTCAGCTGATAAAATGTTGTTTAGTGATTGTACGTGGAAAAGTAAAGAAAAAAAAACCTACATTAAAAAAAACTGTGTTCTGGACAGTAGCTTCGTCCCAAAGACTCGCTCACTGCAATCAAACTGTTGTTTGTTTTAGGTTAATGTTGTGCACCATGTCGGTGACCGTTGGTTTAAAGCTTCCAGTGTCGTGGCTCAAGAACAAACTTCATTCAATATCAAAACAAAGACTCCAGTCAAATAGCAAAGACTGAGTGCAGAATCCAGGGTTGTGATGTCAAAGAATCAGGATTTATTCCCTCAGAAACAAAGTCTGAGTGTTTCATGGAAGTGTCCAAAGTCACAGCCTTTTTATACTCTTTTCTTACAGTCTACAGGAGTTAATAATGTTGAGAAGAGGCTCACCAGCTGTATCTCCTGACATTATCTCGCCTACAACTCCACAACTCCACTGTTTTACATGTACAGGACAGGAAGAGCTGTATGATGTTATTATCAAAGCTAAATCAACATCATGTCAGTTAGATCCAATTCCAAATAATCTACTGAAGGAAATGTTCTATACAACTGGTGAGCCTCTTCTCAATATTATTAACTCCTCACTATCGTTAGGCCACGTCCCTAAATCCCTCGAGTTAGCAGTTATTAAGCCCCTCATTAAAAAACCTAATCTGGATCCAAACACCCCTCATTAAAAAAACCTAATCTGGATCCAAACACGCTATCGAACTACAGACCCATTTCAATTCTCCCATTTATGTCTAAGATTATAGAAAAGATTGTCGCTGCCCAGTTATGTTCCTACCTGCAAGAGAACAATATCTTTGAAGAGCTTCAGTCAGGTTTTAGGCTCCATCATAGCACAGAAACTGCCCTAGTTAAAATCACTAATGACCTGTTTTTAGCTTCAGACCAAGGCTTCATCTCGCTGGTGGTTTTACTAGATCTTAGTGCTGCATTCGACACTATAGATCATGATCTCCTCCTAGATCGCTTACAGAATTAAATCGGCATTCAGGGACAGGCATTAAGCTGGTTTAAATCCTACCTGTCCGATCGTTACCATTTCATAGATTTAAATGGAGAGCTTATCCAGGCTAATGCAAGTAAGTTATGGCGTGCCACAAGGTTCAGTTCTAGGACCCCTGCTCTTTACAATATACATGCTTCCCTTAGAAAATATTATTAGAAGGCATGGAATTAGCTTCCAATGTTATGCTGATGATACTCAGCTATATATCTCATCTACACCAGGTGATATAGCTTAATAAGCTCGCATAACTGAGTGTGTTAAGGAAATAAGAGATTGGATCCGAAACTCTGAAGCCAAAAGTTTTAGATTCTAGATTTTTCTAAAACGCTCTCAATGAAGACACAACATTAACCTGGAACAAACAACAGTTCGATTGCAGTGAGCGAGTCTTTGGGACGAAGCTACTGTCCAGAACAAATTTTTTTATGTAGTTTTTTTTTTCTTTACTTTTCCATGTACAATGACTAAACAACATTTTATCAGCTGACCATCCCAGGGTGCTGTGGGATGAAGTGGAAATCAGGAAAAGGGGAGGAGCTCTCCAGACGCTCAATTCAGTCGTGTTTGGTCCCTGGGTGGTCAGCGGAAAATACTGAAATCTAACACATGAAGCAAACACACACTTGCACGCACACGCACAGACACACACACACACTCGAGCTCGACACTTATAACAGACAACGTATATAATTGTGCTGACTCAGTGTTTCTCAAAAACAACACTGAATCATATCATCAATATCATCAACCCTTTCCACAGTCACATCTTTATCACAAACTCATCCTGCAGCAAATTTAGAAAATATACCTCACAGATATATTATATATATATAAATGAATGTATATATGAATGTATATATGAATATCAGCAAAATAAAAGCCTTTACAAAATAAATCTCTGAATAATTTCACATTATGTAAAACAACATTAAAATTTAACGTCTACTTTATTTTTTTTTTTTAAACATTCTAATAGCGTCTAGACTTTTTTTTCAGATTGGTGTTAGAAAGGCTTAAAGAGTAAGCTACACTACAGAAAGGAAAGAAGGGCAGAATTCCCACTGCACACCTCGATGTGAATGGGCGCTAAAGCGAACGAACAAACAAACAAACAAAATAAAAGGCAACTGTTATCAGTCAGTTACAGTGACGAGGATCTGAAGTCGGATCAGTCGAGCGTGTCGGAGTTTTACCCTCTTTTTTCTAATGAGGGAAATAAAAAAAGCCAGACAATAATGGAAGTCTGAAGGTTGACGTTTAGGGATAATACATTTCGGTATTCTGACTAAAAACTGGAGATTTTCTGCATTTAAAAAAAGAAAAGGTCTAAAACTCTAAAAAATGATCCCTTAAAAACTCTCTGATCCTTGTTGGAGTGTCCATCAATTTCTAGTGTATTCTACTGTGGTAGAGCGGCCTTACGGGTTCACCTTCTACCCAAATGATGGCAATACTCGCTGTGATGTTCCGTGTAAAGTGGTGTTTATTTACAGCGTGCTCAAGTGCAAAGTCCAAAACATATACAAATCCACAGAAAAGGAAAAGTGGAAAAATAACAAAAAGAAAGAAAATCTGAGAAAAAGAAAGGAAACTATATACAAAGTAGCACCGACCAACGTGCATTTACTTCAATAGCTTACAAACTCCACTACCAACTCCTACAACTCCCACACCTGAATTGAAGTGGGAGACTGGTTTTTAAAGTGTAAGCCCCTCCCCTTGGACTCAACCATTTCACCAAAAGGGGTTTTGTAATTTGTAGCCAGTCATAAAATGGAGTAAAAACATGATATATATCATAATAAATAATAAACATAACAATAATAATACCAACAATAACAATAATATTAATAATAACAAAAATTACAACAATACCAATAATAATAATAATAATCACATAAAAA